>VXBA01005864.1:718806-787683 GCA_013399895.1 Serilophus lunatus | reverse complement strand
AAAAAAAAAAAGAAAAAATCTCATAAAGGTAGCTGGACTTTGAGAACTATACAGAAACAGAAGCAAAGTGCTTCTTATACCCCAAAGAAATCAATGGCTGTAGTAATAAGTTTCTAGGATTTTGTGTAAGCTTGCCTTGCACAGAACAGAAAATTCTCTTTCTGTTTCAGGAGGCCTCTATTCACAGGGTTTTTCTAGTCCTAGGCTGAGGATCAGAGCAAGATGACTTATTAATGTATTCTGTCCTCTTGAAGGCTTCAAATAGGGAACTGATTAAGCCCCAGGTGCTTCAGGAAACATTATAAGTTTAAATTCGCTTGAGTCATGCCCATTATGTCTGCAGTCAGAGCACAGCTGTAGAGTAAAATCAGTGGCATGAATTGTGACAAAAAATAAGTCAGCTGCTGAGAGCTTCAAGAGAAAAGCTACCTTGCTTACTGCAAGGACAAAGAGAGAAGAGGGGCCTCCAAGGCAGCTCAGGGAGGAATAAAAACATCTCAGAGGAATTCAACGATTCAAGGAATTGTAGAAAATGCACGGCAAAGATTTTAACATGCTTTTCATGTGTCTGGGATATCTTTTATTACACAGAATTACACACAGAATTAATAAGGTTGGAAAAGACCACGGAGATCATCAAGTCCAACCTTTACCTAGGTTAACAACCTATCCAACATCAGTCTAACATCTATACCATCTAAACCATTTAAACCATACCACTAAGTTCATCATCTAACCTATCCTTAAACACATCCAGGCATGGTGCCTCCACCACGTCCCTGGGAAGCCCATCTCAGTGGGAAATCACTCTCTCTGTGAAAAAGTTTCTCCTGATATTATTTTCACATTAAAATCATGTTTCCCAAAACACTGATCTTTACTGAAATCTTCCAATGACTAACTAAAAGTATGTCAAACATGTATTAGTTTGAAATGTATGATAAAGTGTCCCAAATAACACCTAGCCTAGCTACCCTGGAAAAACATTGCAGTGTGTAATGAAAATTACAATTATGTAGAAGGAAAGTAATGACCAGCATAACATATGGAAGAAAATATATGACCATCAGGTTCAGCAACCTAAAGAGTGGCCTTCTTTTTACAATTGATCTGTTTGCTCTGTGGGTGATGCCATCTCTGCTAAAGAAAGTACAACATTCCTGAATGTGAATGTTTCTAATTTCCATTATGCCCATTTTAACACCTGTGATCTTTCCTTTGTGTTTCTGTGGAGTACAGCAGCTCTTCTATTGTCTGCTGCTGGCTTTGCACACTGTAAAATGGTCATGTGCAGTAAAGAGAATTAAAAAAAAAAACCACAAAAAACCCCCCAAAAAACCCACCCCCAAAACTCGGCAGCTATCCTATTGTCTCATAAATAAATTTCCAAAGCAAGCGATATTCCTACCTCAAAAGTTAGCACTTCCCATCAACAGGAAACAAACCACAATACTGTGGGAAAAACAAAAAGTCTCACATACCTGGCTGACCTCAGAGAAAATCACCCACTGAGAGGAAAAAAAAATATTTTCTTTCAGTAGGAGTCCTTTTTTTCTTTCTAATTTATTTTTTTTTTCTGACAATGAGCCATGGCCACACTGAGTGACATCTGTGGAACAAATAAACAAGTCTATAAATAAAAAAGACTTTATTGATGACATAACTTTGCTCTTTTTTGATTTTTAATCTTCAAGAAATGCAGATAGAAGTAGTAGATGTGAGTTTCCCTGCCTTTTCTGGACTGGCTTCAGAAAAACTTGGCAGAGAAGCCAAAATGACAAAGCAAATGGAATTATCCTTCAGACCAGTATTAAACGACAAAAAATTCTCAAGGTTTCCTGTGTATTAACATAAGTATTTTCAATAGCTTTTGGCTATTTGCTGTCACTGTCAATGAAGAGAGCAGTAGCCAGCTTCTTTCTGTCCAGAAGTTCATTCTACTCTAAAAGATACTTCTTCTCAGCTGCCTTGATAAATCCTGAAGAACTTCCTCTCATGACTAGGTGTCTGGTGTTATTCTTCTGCAGTGGCTGTTTTTTACTGGCTGTTTTCTACATATTCCACAGGGATTTTAGAAATTTGTTCTGAGGACAACTACAATGCAATGCTAGCCAATGGAAATATATTATTTCCATGTTTGTCATTGAACAGCTGACATTCGGCATACCAAAATTACATTAAACACATTAAAAGATGTTTTTATACCTCTTTATTAATTTGGTGGTTTTAGAGTGCACTTAATATTGAAGGTTTTCTGTGACATGTAAATTCATAAGGATCAAATCCTGACTCAGACCACAAAATCCCTAATGAGAACACAGGCAAGAGATGGGAGAAGAAGTGATCACAGAATTATGACTTGACTTATTGTACTTTGGGAATAGAGTAGGAATTTTAGAACAGAATGTTTGTCTGCTTAGCAGTTTTAAAGTCGTCCACAATTTCCTACTGCTTAAATGACCCATTTTACTTCCCTATAACATTGCATGAAATATTTGTCTACACAGCTTCTGAAATTAGCTTTAAAATTCTTGTGCAATTTTTTTCCAGGCAAAAATTATTTTTTCCAAAATGAAAGTTACCCTTTCAATTAATAGTTTAATGTTCTAAAAATTATTTAAATTATTTTGAAAATGTAAATAGTATTTAGTTTGCCATGAATTTTATCAAGAAAAGAAATATAAAATGGATGTGAAAACTAGGAGTTTTTTGGAAATAGCCCATTGTTGATCTATTTTCCTTCCAAATTTTGTCCAATTGCCCTTCAATTTAGGAAAGATGCTGAGATGCACGAGTGCTTCCAAGTGAAGGGCAGCAAGGCTGGTGAGGGGTCTAGAATACAAGCCCTGTGAAAAACAGCTGAGGGACTGAGGTTGTTTAGTCTGAAGAGGAGGCTCAGGGGAGACCTTATCACTCTCTACAACTACCTGAAAGGAGGTTGTAGGCAGGTGGGTGTCAGGTCTCTTCTCCCAGGCAACCAGTGACAGGACGAGAGGACACAGTCTTAAGCTGTGCCAGGGGAAGTTTAGGCTGGATGTTAGGAAAAAAATCTCCACAGAAAGAGAGGTTGGCCATTGGAATGGGCTGCCCAGGGAGGTGGTGGAGTCACTGTCCCTGGAAGTGTTTAAAAAAAGACTGGATGTGGCATTTAGTGCCATGGCATAGTTGATAAGGTGATGTTAGGTCATAGGTTGGACTTGATGATCTCAAAGGTCTTTTCCAACTTTTCTGTGGTTCTGTGATTCTGTAATGTATAACCTATAATGTTCATCAGTGTAGCTCAGAAACTTGCAAATTCCTTTGATCTTTCCCATCTTCCTCAAAGACAATAAAACAACCTCTGTAGATCTTAATTTAAAAGATGAGTTTCGTTTTTCTGTGAAAAATGTCCCACAAATGAAGTTGAAAAATCTCTCCTTATTGTATCCAAATGTAGTATCACTTGACTTTTTTTTCATCAGTGCATCTTTCTCTAAAACAGCATCTCTTTCTCCAAAATGTTGAAATATATGTCAAAAGCAACCCTCTCATTCTCATACTTTGTGACCATCTTGTTATGCTCTGAGTTTTTTCTAGAGCTCTAGTAATTTGCAAATTTTTGTATATTTTCCTTTTAATTATGATGTTTCCTTTTTTTAATTTATTTTCAATTTTTCAGCTCTTACTCCAAGGTCATCTCCAAATTTGGTAGCAAAGTCAATAGGATGCTTCCTAGCAAATATATTTGCTTGCGTTTTTGTTCTGTGATTGCATTCACTAGAGACCCTGCTAATATCTCAAGACCTTGGAGGGGCAATAGAAGCCTCTTTACTTTGCAATAATTGTGCAATTCACCTCCTTCTGTTGAATTAAGAATGACTTTGTCTGCAAAAGGTTCTCTACTATTTTTATAACTTGAGGCTGATGTAATGGTAGCAATTTAGATAGTTGTGGGCAATGTTTTTCCTTCGTGCGAGCATATGGTCTAATCTACAAACAACATGCGCTGGTAATTTATCAAAAGGGCATCTTTTCTATAGTCTTTTAGGTTGTACTAGGCATTCATTTAGCTTGGAATAAAGTTAATTCTTTAGCTCCTATCTGAATGTTCTTTCAGGAAGGCAACTAGCACTGTTGCACTGACTGTGCAGCTACTCCATATTGCTGTTAATTTGACTTGGTGACAGTCACAGTATTTCCAGACTTCTAAGCCATTTGCTGTATAGGATTTCTTTATTTCCCAGTGTGGCTAATTTATTCCACTCCTTACTTTTTCTTGCTTTACAAACTATAACAACATTATTCTATTGTCACAGGTAAGGTATTTCTTTACCTCCAGTCTTTGTTGACTTTGCCGTTTGACCTACAATATGACAAATTATTTTTCACAAATATTTTTTTCATTCTTATTACTTAAAGTTTTATTACATTGCTTCTTTGGCTATGGGATCATACCATTTTTAAAGAAGACCATTCCCTTCAAGTTTTTTTGCTTTTCTGTTTAATATACTTTTATGTCTCCTATTATTTTCACAATTTATTGGAACTTTTCATATCACCCTGTCATTTCTACTGAACAATATAATGATTTGTAGTTCTTAGAGGGTATTTCATTTCAGTTTTATGTACTGTGGACATAAAAAATTAGTTCTTTATCATATTAATGGGGCTTTCTGAGTCTAGTCTTAGCTAAAGGGCTTACTTGACAGAAGAATCTGTTGCGTTAACTTACTTTACAAAGATCTTCCTCTTATGCTTAGATAAACCTGGGTTTCCACATGCACATGTTTTTAAGTGCCTCTGATGTATCTGTATGTTTTCTGAACATTATGGATTTGATATTCACCTTTGTCCTGTTCAGGTTATTCTGGTACACAAATCCAGGCGTACTGCACAGAACTGTCCTGTTTGGTTATATATATCCTTCATTTCAGACCAATGACAAATACCTCAGGTAGGTCAGCACTTTTGGTCCTTCTGCATCTGTTCTGGTATTGTTCAGTGTTACCTGTTTTAGACAGATCTCTGCTATCTTTTTGCAACACTCCAGTAAAGGTCCTTCTGAGGGAGCAAGTGGCTCCAATGGGAAGCTTCAGCAGTAAACAGCATCTCAAAGAAATGTGCCTAATCTTAAGGTAACGTCTACTCATTGTAGGAGGAACTGGAGGACCAGGTTTGACTATGCACACCCTGTGTTTTTTCATTTTGCTGTTGTGTGTTACTTAGATTAGTTTTTACATACTGATACTGTTTTTCAATTCCACAGATATGAGTTTTTAGATTAAAAAATACAGTTGTATGGGGCATTTATGGTTTCTTGTATTCATAAAGCCTGTGCCAGTTGTCAGGACATTCAAAAGGGAAACGGTGGACAAAAATCTTATTTATGTAGACTTCAAACCATTTTCTGGAAAGGATGGCATGGATACAACTGGTTTTAAAAAGTAGTTCCCAGAGAAAACAACAGCAGGAAAATTGGATTTTTCACTGGAATCATACTAAAAGTTTTCTGGAACCAGATTCAGTACTCAGAGTAACTCCGGATTTTAAATTCTGTTCTTGGCCAGATGGTTTTCAGCCAGACTTCATTATTTTTGGTGAGCTCATTTGAATTTTTACATTTTCTTCAATCTTCAGACAGCTGGAACATTGAACATAGATTTCAGCTCTTGTTTTTCTTAAAATTTTAGCAAATGTCTGTGGAATTAGTGAGCCTGTTAACCTAGACTCACGTAAGGGGCAACAGAAATATTCCTCCTCCACCTGAAATCCAACAGCAGGATTATAAGGACTCCCCTAGGAAATCAGAATAAAATTTACAAGAGTATTTCCCAATGCAAGTTCAATAACATAGTGCAGAAAACATTTGTTACAGATAGTTTTGTCATTTTTATAACAATTTTAAAAGTATTTAAACCTAATTGAAGATCCCGTTCTGCAAGCATAACCTTTCTTTACTTATGAGAAATTTCTTAACCAATTTGCTGTCAAATACCAAGCAAAACAGATGCACTCTGCAGAATAGGAAATCCCTGGAGCTAGACATAAGAGTAGCTACTAGGGTTTTCACTTTTTTTTTCTAATTTCCCTAGCTTTAAGATGTTGATCTCAGGGATGTCTAGTGTCATTAAGTTCTTCAAGTTAATCAGGATCTCTGAGAACATTTCCATTTGTTTCACATCTGCTGCCCTTTAATTTCATCAGCACACCATCTTTCTTGTATTATGAAAAAGGCTAAATATAAGAGCCCACGTGCCTTCTCTGTAACTTCACATGTTTTGGAAACAACCATCACATCTGCTCAGCATTCTTGCTCTCTTCAGTGTTTCATACAAAAGATGCTGTCTCTAACAATTGTTGTCACCAGTTGTGGACTCCTTCCCACGTTTTTGTCTTCTCCAGAACCAACTTTGTGTGAGAAGGTATTGACAGGTCCCAAAAGGAATCATTTGCAATTTATAGGTACTTTCCATGTGCTCTTGGCTCTTTCTTGAGCTGTTGATACAGATGGAGATTTCTGTGGCTGACCTCAGAGGAATTCCTCTGATCGACAGGAAGGCTGGAATGTTTGCCTGATGACTCATCCTTGTACCCTCTTTCCTACCCCGAGTGATATCAGATAACATCTATTAAAAACAAAGCCAAAAAAGGGCTCTTAAAACTCATGGCTCTTCATAACAACAGCTTTCTCTCTTTGAGTAACTGCTCACTAAGGCTTGCATCAGGGCTATTCTGTACCACCTTTACTTCTGTTTCTGTGCTGTGCCCACCTCTTAGAAGTCCTCGCTGTTCTGCTGTTTGAAAATCAAAGATAGCTCTGACATGCAGTGGATGAACACAAAATATTTTAAGTCTAAACATTGTAAAATCTATTGTGGAAAAAAAAATACATGACCATTTCACCAGGACAGAGTAAACAGTTATTCATATTTAAACCTTGATGTTGGGTTCTGAGAATTCCAAATGTCAAAACATTAATGCTAAGGAAAATGGAAACAGCCTTATTGACAGTTCTACCAAATGACAATAAAAAGTTACAAGCAGTACTTGTGAGTTAATGAGTGATCAACAAGTCACTCTTTTTTATTACATTTCCAGAAGGACTTAAAAGATTTCGGATGGAATATCAGCTGAGTTTGGGTAAGTACTGACTAGAGCTGCAGAATAGGTTGGGCAATGGACAGGCATTTTAGTGAGATATCTAGTTCTTCCATGTGGTCACTTGGAAATCTCAGAACTAGCTTCTACCTTGGCCTTTTTCTGGTGCTTTAAATGCAGCTTAAATCCAAGGAATTGAACAGGTAATGAAAACTAAAAGGAAGGCAGTTCACCACCACCAAACTTGAATTTGGTCATGGACAGTTCATTAACAGCAAGCCAATGACATTTAATATTAAATTAACAAGACTCTAGCTCTGACCTGCATTTGGCAGTTAGTTTGGATCCATGCACACTCTTACAGATAAAGGTAGAATAAGTAGATCACTGACAATGTTCTCAGTTTCCAAATGGGGATTATGTAGAAAAGAAAAATATGAAGTCTAGTGTGCCTGATATTGACTCTCTGACAGGTTTTAAACCTACAGTGCTAAATAAAATATGCAGTGACATTTGACTTTCTTAGTGACACTTGATCTATGAAGTCAATTCCAATAATGTTATAATACATTGAAACAGGAACAAAAAAACAAATTAAATGTCTCCTGGGGCCAAATGATGACAACAGGTTTTGACTAATTTTCTTCATTTTACTTCCCATTGCTATTTGCCACCTAGCACTCAAAAGTCTGTTTCATATGTTATAAATGCCTGTTTTGGTTTTTTTTTCCTGTAAAATTGGAAAATACTAGGTACAAACATGCACAGCAGTTAAAAAATCACAATAAGAAAGATCTGATTAATAAAATATTTTCCAAAGGCATGGAAGGATACAATGCAACACTGTCATGGAACTACATTTACATAATGTAATTATTTACATGTTTTTTGGTTCAGGTAATGGTTCTAAATTTATTTAACTCATACCAACATGAAGCATCCATAATATGATTTTGGATAACCCACCAGCATCACATAATCTCCCCCTGTATACTGCAATGTTTAGTAGTCATGTGTACAAAGCTCATTTAATTTTTAATAATTCTCAAAGACAAGAGCTAAAACTGAACACAAAATTAGCCATCCCAGATCAGCTGAAACATTGTACATACAATTCTAAATTCTATTTTACAAACTCCATCTTGGAAAGAGTACTGCTGAACCTAATGAGGCCATCTGAGAAATGAGAGAAACATTTAACTTCCTTATGGTAGACTGATGAATTTTTGCATTTCCATATTTTACAAATGTTTTCCTTGCAGTTCTGTAGATTAGAAAAAAAAATAAGATTAATGTTCTTGGCCTTCATTTTCAGTGTCAAGGTTCATGGCTGTTTTTAGAAGACCAGAACAAAGATTCCCTGAGCCTATACTTTGACTATACCTGATCTTCTGAAATAGTGCAATGGGAGTAGAGATAAGTTGAAAATTTGGCTTCCAGTAACCCACAGTGTTACACTGTGATACATCTGTTATCATGAGGTATGTGTTGTGTGCCCTCAAAATATTGCAGCCTTCCTTTGGGGATGAGCTGTGGAGCATATCACCCATTTATTTCCTCTGTGACCATGCAGCTTCACTCAGGACCACAGGCCAGGTATAATCTGTTTGAATTAAGTAATTATCTAATATATTCAGTTATGTGATCTTAATCAAGCAAATCTGCTGTTACATGTTGCTTTACACAATATGGCCAAGTTCTGGGAAGTTCATATTTTTATTGTTGACCAGATGCCAAAGATGTAAACGATAAAGTAAAGAGTAATTTTTAAGTAGAGTCTGTTATAAACAGAAATTCAGTTGGGGCTCAAATTAAGTCTTTCCATGTACTTTAGAATTTTTACAATTGAGTGGCACTAGAGCATCTCTAGGTATATGACAATTAAAAGTGAAAAATCTTACTGCAAAGTAATGGTTAACACTGCTAACAAGAAAGAAAGAGATTGGTTTTATGAAGCAAAATAATATACTCCTTCTTTCAAATGTTCTATTACTAGGATCCATTGAGAACCAGAACTAAAGTTTCAGATTAAATATAAATTAATGGAATGTAAATTAGGGGTATAATCAGCAGAACAAAAAATGGACTGCAAAGAAAAACACTTTCAGTACAGTGACTGACTTAACAGTATATGATACATAAACTGAACCTATGTTAAGACAAGAAAATAGGAGTCTAAAACATCCAGCTCATTTCACTTTTTTAATTGTCTCAGTTTAAATTAATAACAATCATTAGTATTATATCATATTTTTATTGTTATCTAATTAATTTAAGCTTTCCAAGTCGAAAAAAAGTGTCTATGCCAAGCTTTAGCCTGCTGTGAATTAAAGTGTCTGGCTTCTAAATTAGCTGCAAGAAGAAGGTTTTTAATGGGAATAGCAAATGACCCTTGGCAGTCACAGTGTTAAGAATTACTGCTGTAAGATTAAGTTACATCTCTGTTCCCTGGGCACAGTTTTACAAGTTATATAACAACCATTTCAGGATTACTCAACCCCTTTACCTAACCCTAACTGCATGCTGGACTTGTGACTCCTCCAGTAGTTCTCCATTGCCATGTTCAAAGTAGATATCAGTGACACCACCAAACCCAGATTCTGCTGTCTGGACAGACCAATAATGTTCTGCTTACAAGTACCACTTATCCTAAGGGACATTATTTTGTTTTTCCTTCTCTCCTTTCCTCGTTGGCAACAAATTCCTGCCCAAAATTACCTACTCCTGGAAAGAATTTGCACATAAATAGATGGGTAAGCTACAGGTACAGTATGTGCTGTAATTCATTTCTTGGCATTTGTATGAGACAACTACCCAGCTGGAGAAGGAAACAATTAGACATATTAAAATGTGTAATGCAAGAGTACATTCTTTTTTTTGTTGTTGTTTTTTGTTTGAGTTTCCTGGAAATTGTCTTCACAATAGCAGCAGATATTAAATGTTTTATGTATATGACATAGTCTTTAATATGCAGAACTTGAAAATATACAGGACAACATTTTCAAACCTGTCTGCCTGTATTTAGGCAAGCAAAAATCTGTTTTAAACTGTGTCAGTGCTGTGATTTTTCAGAGAGCAAATCATCTGCAAGATCTCTGTTAACATCTGCTTGGTACCACCTTTCAAAGACAAAATCTTACCCTCTTTTCAGAGATACAGGGCAGCTGTATCTCACTGTTTCCATAGCTGGAAGATTATGTAACTACTGATTACCAGCAGTAGCCCTCCACAGTCCTTGATCTGGCTCAGTGTCCTCTTTTACCATCCTGATGGACAAGCAAGTATCGAGAGACAGTTTCCTTATGAAGAAAAATAAGTGTTTATGTTCAGGGAAATCTGGCTCATTCTTTTAACTCTTCCAGTTCAGCTTGTAAAACTTTTCCCTAGGGTAATCTGCTATCAGACTTCCCATTGTAAAGTCAGATCATTAACAGTGCAAAGATAAGAATTCATGGAGGAACAGACTCTGTGCTATCCCATGGAACCCATGTTCATCCAAAAGCAACTGCATTCAGAGGAATCCAACCCATACAGTTTCACATCTTGTGTGCAGAGTCATCTCACTGGCAAGTCAGACTGGACAATGGATTTAGCTACTTCGTGGCATTCAGTATGTCATACAACAGATGGAGATTTCTCAGAAATCTCTCTGGCATGGTTTCTGCATGTGAAACACCTGTGTGAAAGGCAATGGATACGTTAAGAAGTTAAAAGGTCTCCTATGCGATGCGCTATAACAGATTTGGTTGCTAATGAGGCAAAAGGCAGAAAGAGATGCGGCATGTTGAGAGCATGTTGTTACCTCTCCTGACTTGTAAAGTTAGCCTAACTCAGATGTTCCTCCTAACTTGCATACAGATCCCAGCAGAAGGAAAATTTCATTATGGAGATGGGTAAAGCAGGATAAAACGGTGTTTTCTCACTCTTTAAAAGCTTCTTTCAAGCATTTTGCTTGAAAACACACTTCCTTTCTTTCTCTTCTCAATTTTCACCCATCTAAATGCTATCCCTAATTTTGCTACTTCGCTTTACATGTATTTGGCTGCCTTTATTGTTTTCTTCCTCCCTGTTACCATCTTTTGTATAACATGCGGTGCAAGTGGCAAAGGAGCAGCTGGATATATATTTCACAGTGTTTAACCTATGAGGCAATTCATTAATTTCATTTTTTCTCTGGTTCTTTCTGTAGGAAAGGGCTTCTTGTTTCTAGATACTCAACAAAACAAAAAAAAGTCTGTACAGTACTGTGGTGATACCTGTGCACTTCTACACTAATCAAAAGGTGACAAATAAAACATAAAAAAGAGTAGATTTTAAGAAAGTAAGGTCAATGTTGTAATTAGGAAAACATGGGTCAAAAAAGTATCTTCTGAGTTTTACTCCTAATATCAGCATCAGTCATTCTAATGAATTCCACATTTCATCAATATTTTAAAAAGCAAAGTGTCATAATGCAGAACTGCAAGATCTTCATAGGTGCAATTGTATCGATAACCTTACAGCTTGCTCTCAACACTTTCACTATCTTTGTGGGATCACTGACACAGGCTGCAAATACTGTAGTCAACTGTGACCTGTGGATTTGCATCAGTAAGCATATTAAAGGGACAGCCTGTATTTGGAGCAAGAGAGTCTATGCTTTCTCTGCCTCCATGGTCTGCTTGTTGCATGAAGTATTTGGGATTATGCTTGCCTCAGAAGAAAGTTGGAATCAGAAAAGCACACTCTGTTCTTTTTAAAGTCTAAGAGTGATATAGTGGTATAATTGTATAATATTCATCTAAAAATGTATACTAGTAGTATGATTGACGAATGACTAAGTTAGTCATAACCAGCTGAAAGCATAGTACTTTCCATTTGTGGTGTCTCTTATAGTTTTCTACAGCGGCTAGGCAAATTACTGATCTTTTTATTGTTAGAAGTATTATCTGCTTACAAGTTGCCTAAGGCAGGCTTCCATTTCATCATCTAGACCATTATTTAAATTGCAAAATGTATTCACAAGTTACACAATATATATTTTAAAAATACATTGCTTTCAGAATTTGCTATTCATAATCTCCTCCTAGTTACTAGATACTACTTCAGTTGCTGCACAGAGTAACTTATGTTTAGAAATAAGATGGAACTGGAGTAAGTCATAATTGCTTTAATTTCTCCACAAACTCTAACACAAACCTTTGCATGGAAATACAGATGTACCTCAGTTACAAGGCTTTCATTCCCTGCAAAAATTTACAGTATATCATTTGGATTGACGAATGACTAAGTTTCAGGCAAAGGTTTATCAACAACACAAAGGCACTAAGCTGTTCAGTCTGTCACTAAAAAAAATAATGGTGAGTGGAAACATGGATAGTAATCACAAATTAATCTCTGCAGTATGAAGACTGGGACCACATGCCTTGTTACATCACAGCAGGGGCTGCACCCCAGCTGAGATCTTAAGGAGCTACCAAAATATATGTAAGATCTAGAGAACACAAAGAAATCTGGCTTGATACTAATGAATGATGGTGAACAAGCAGTAAGAGGACTGCTGATGCAAGTTGGATGCTGCAAAAAATCACTGCACCTGCCACCAGAGCAGCATGTGCTACTGCTTGAAGGATGTCTTTGCAATGTTAACAAGAGCAGGGCTAAAGGGAAAGGCAGTTGAGTTGGAAGGGGAGTTCTGAGCTTAAGCTGTCTGCCATCACTGACATCACAGTCATCACTGACATTACAGTCACTCACAGGTGATAGCGGTGACAGCCTCCAGATAAGTACAGCAAGATACTCAGACTTTCTTCTCATTCAGACATATTCCTCCTGGCTCCAAAGCAAGTTTGAGTGGAAACTGGATAAGGTGCCTGGTATTTCGCCTAAAACTATTAGAGCTGTAATTAGCCTATTGGCTTGTTAGGGAACACTATAATATATCTCTAAATGTTTTATCAAAACAGAAGCCAAGGAGCTACAGAAAGATACTTATCCTTCATGAAACATTAATCATAACCAAATATTTCAGAGCCTGCTACTATTGTTAATTTCATGTCTGCTGTCTCTGATTCTGCTGCAAAATGATTAGTAAACTCCTGTGAGACAGTACCAGTCTCCGCATCTATATGCTTCTTCTCAGCAGCATTACTTCATGGCCTAGATATCTACCGTCGACCAGAAGCACTGGCCAGCCCATGAGACAAACACAGTAGTCAGTCAATAGTTGATTGAAGACATCTGCCGTGCTCAGGAACAGCGTTCAGCTCCAGTGTTTGTATTAAAAAGCTTTTGTGTCTAGACAGAAGGACTGAATTGCTCGGAGCTGATCATGGTAACAGTCCCCCAAGGCAATGACTCACGGCTTGAGAGAGGAAACAAGTTCTCTGATTTACAAACCATGCTCCCTCTCTTCTCTGTCAAATAACTAGAGTCTCTAATTGCATCTTAAAAAGGGGGTGAGCTGTAAAAAAACCCAAACTTACTTATGAATAAGTGCTGATTGTAGTTTACACAGTTGCAGCATTATAGGGTTTTTTCTGTCCTACTTGCACTTTTAACCACTCTCCCAGACAGGGGGACTGTGCATCACCTCAGGACTGGACCTAAAGGGCACTGCTATTTAGGGAGACACTAGTGTCTTCTCTGAACAAGTAGAGTGCCATGCTGGTAGGATTCTTAAGCAAGTAGCACTGTGTCCTCCTTGACAACACTGTGTGCCTGGCCTGTGGAGGGGCTGATCTTTTGAAAGCTAGTATTTCCCTAAAACTATATTCTTTCCTAAACAACAGCAATGTCGTACAATGTTTCCTCAAGACTCCATCGACTGGCCCATCAAGTGGTCCAAATATTGATATAAGCCTAATTCATGGAAATTTTAGTATTTTCACCCCTGTCTTATTTTGCTTTTGAAGTGCTGTGAAGAAACTTTACATCTGGTCTCTGTCTTTCTGTGCTGGTGCAATTAAAGCTGACAAGCCGTGACTCAGCACTTTTCCCCTGCTATTTCCCAAAGGATTTGATATAGTAATATCAGACTATGATGTTCCTGACACACAATAATACTAGCAGAAATAATCAGTTTTCAAAATATGAATTTACTTTGAAAACTCAAAATAAACTGGAAAAGCAAAGAATGGAGTTCTGCAACACAGTCTACCAGGTCAGTAAACTATGACATGGTGATAGTCACCCTTTAAACTTTCTTCATCAGTATGCTGATGACGCTTTGCACTCTCAGACTGAGAAGCACTAAAATGGGTCTGAGTTATCAAAAATGGTCAAAACAAAAGAGAAACTATCTGACATATTTCAACTTTCTGACCAAAAATTTATTGTATCAAGCTTGGTTTCTGCATACCAAGTGCTGGTAGTCTTGTTTGCATTATTTGGATTTTCATGGATACTGATTTTGTCTGTTGAGCATTCACTGTTCAGAGGTGAGATCTGTTGTCTGTATTTTGGTCCCTGACTGGACTGGTGAAAGTTTCTAAACAAATTAATAATTTATGTTTAAGTACCCTTTTTCAGTGATAGAGACTAGTGAAGAACTGGCATTTTTAAAGTAGAGACATAACCCCCCAAAAAAAACCTCTTTGTGGATATGGTCAAGGGAGAGAATTACAGACAAATTGAATGCTGGAACGTGAGCAAATATTCTCCAAGTCTGTGTTTGCAGCATTCAAGCATCTCTCACTACAAGAAGGGCAGCCATTCCAGCATGTAGTAAAGGCTCTCAGGTTTGATCTTTCAGTATTTCTGTGCCAAACAGGTTTGCATAGTTTGGACAATTTTTGAATAAGCATGAGTCTTCTGAATACTTATCTAAGACAAATTTCAGAAAAATTTCAACTGTCTCTATTGAAACTAATTAATCCTTTGTGCTAAAGACAGTGCAGCTGGGTTTATACAATTTTCCAAGGAAGAGAATTATTATATAAAAAAATGCTTTATATGTACATTTTAAAGAAAAAATATAGGATGCCTTACTTAATTGAATAAGTTCCTGGATTTGAAGCTATGGTCATAACAAACATTATATTGTATGGAGTTAGGTATTAGACCAGCAGATAACTGTCCATAAATGAATTTGTTCTTTCTGAAATCAGAAGTGCAGGCGTCAACTCTTGCTGCACTTTATCTAAAATTATACAACAGACACAAAATTAATGGTTTTCTGTTTGTTCTTGGAGCCTTTTTTTAGAAGAAATCTCATCTTTCTTGGTGCCTTAAGAGGCAAAGGGAGGTGAACATATCAGCTTTTTGGGAATGCTAGTGCTCCATTTATTTTTTTTATGCTGATACTAATTGATGGTGAAGGATTTTACCTCAGACTCTTTGACTGTACATTTATATTTACATTCAATGCAGCTCCCTTATTTTGCTTGTCAGAGCAACCTATCTCACTACAAAAGTTCTAGAGAATGAATTTACTGAGTTCATGAATGAAATTCACAGCTTAGATGAAGGTGTTTGTATGGACTGGAGTGCTCCCTCCAAAGAATAAAAGTGTTTTCTTGACAGCTTCCCCTTGTAAAGGAACTGGGGAAAAAAGGCGTAGGTGAGTCAAAACCATGCAGAGCTGTTCAGAAGATATCATGTCTGTTTATATAGTTGTATTATAACTGCTTTTCATTCTGCAGTAGAGAGATAGCAAAATCCCTGTATTTCTGATAAAACTGAGTTGTTCCAGTCTTTGACTTTCTTTGAAATGGGACTCTGTTTAGTTTTTCATCTTAAATGCTTTCGAGTTAGGTAAAGAATGACTATAACCCAAAAATATCTGGCTATGTTTTAATAGCTGTGTTTTAATTCATTGGTCTTGTTTCCATGCAACATACTGGTTTAATCATGTGATCTGCTGCTCTCCATAATGTTATTCTGTTCTTAGCTGGTGATTATTGTATCTACAATTGTTTGTGACATGAAGACAGACTTCCAAATCTTGAGGCTCAGGAGCACTTACATAAATGAATTCTCATGCCGTTAACATTTTTCCTAAGAAAAATAAAAGTGAAAAATATCAAATAACATGTGTAAGGAAAACCAAGTAATTTAGAAAAGTAAGCTTCAATTTTGTGACTTCTTCCCCTCTGTTTTGTGCCCTTATCTGTCATCATGAGGTACATAATTGTTTATCACATTTCATTTTCCTCAGCAGAAATCACTGTCGTGTTTTTAATTCTCTCTGATCCAGGCAGAACTGATTTTTCCTTCCAGGCAACTGAAGGCCTACCTTGATGAAAGATTTCCTCAAAGTCACACTCTTGGTCAAGGCCAGAGCAGAGCTCAGAGTTGAGTCTCAGATATGGACACAGATCCTGTTGGGTGAGAGAGGCTGTCAGCTGGCAGAGGACATCCTTGCCCAGCAACATACCTCCCTTTTTTCATGTAGGTGTCCTAGGTACTTCCCAGTGACCTCAAGGTGAAGAACTGCAGACTGGTGATAGTGAGTCACTCAAACTCTCTCAGCTGGGGGCTTGCCTTCTGCCACATCCCTGTTCTCCCTTACCAGGCTCTGCTGCCTCCCACAGGACAGCTCTTGTGTAATTCCAGATAAGACCATTATATCTTTCACAGGTTTTTTTTTTTTTCAATTATTAAAATCAGAAGTAAAGGGTGTTTAAAAAAAACAAACAAAAAACCAACAACAAAACCAAAACAAAACCAGAAAAAAGTATAGCCTTTGGGACTCTTCTGGAAACTGAACGTTCCAATATTCCCTTGACATTGGAAGTCCTTGGTTTTTTGGTTACTAGTTTCTAGTAGTAAAGTTGTAGTGTTTTGGTTGTTTGTTTGGGAGGGGTTGTTTTTTCACTTGATCAAGTACTAATTATTTTATTCAAAACTAGATCTGGATTTCAAAACAAAAAGTTCATGGATGTTCATCTGGACTACAAGGACATCTCCAATCCAGAATTATTAACATACCTCCATCTATCATGACTTGGTTATATATGGGATTTTTACCACAAGACTGCTGAATACTTCAGGTAGGTAGGTAGTTTGATACACTCCTAAAAAACTCTAAACTTCCAGGTATTTATCTCATCTTAACTCTGAACTTTTCATTCGCCTCCTCTTTTTTATGGTTTGTTTCCAATGGTGCAGTATCTGTCTTCAGGATATATTATGAAAAAGAGAAGGTAGGTCACAAAAGTCAAATATAATTCTTGTTTTAGCAAAGACCTTTGATCACAGTCATAGGCAACACAGAAATAGAATAATAGAAGTCACCCTTTCCTTGGATTAACCCTTTTGAAACTGCATGGTTTATCCATATATCTTGCATCTATGCTATGAACTAATACGACATTCACATGACAGCAAAGCTCAAATTTAGCCCTTAAAAAGCTGCTTGCTGAGGTATGAGATGACGTGGGGGGAGTAAAATCTCTTTAATGCTTAAATCCTCCTGCTGCTTCAGAACAGTCAGCACCTCATTAGCCTTAGCTCTTTGTTTGATAGGAAATGTCAGCTCGCCACAGGACATCTACACCAAATGGCAGGAGCATCTGTCTCCATCTAGTGTTCACCCCTCTGCATTTGTAACTCAGCTGCCCCAGGGTGAAAATTGCAAACTGAAAAGAGGAAACACTTGCTCACTAAAACGTCATCGTCTTATCCTTGAGAAGTCAGTTACATGCTTACTGCACTTGGATGTAGCAGATGAAATATAAACCTGCATGTGAGCCATTAGGGCATTCAACACTCACCTCTGCTTGCACTAAAAGAGTGGGAAGTGAAAAACAATGGTTGGGAAATCTTGTTTTTACCAGCATTCCTCTGCCCATGACCAAAGTTACATTCAGGATCTTTCTATTGGTTGATGCTGAAGAAATTCCTTAGTATGAGAAGTGAAATATTTATTTAAGAAAAAATATCATGGAAACATTTATAGGAATACTTTTCACTCTCATTCCCAAAGTACTGGCAAGAGTTGCTCAATTCACCTCACAATGTGACTGTGAAGAATAGAAATGTCACACCCTCTGTAGTCAAAGTAATTTCCCCCCCAAACCTTCTGGGTAATTCAAGGGCATCTGAAGTGAAACCAAGGACTACTACCAAGGCAACCCTTGGCTCCAGAGGCCCAGCTTTTTGATGTACATCTAGCCCAATCATTTATAAGAAGAGAATCCTGCGTACAAAGTGCAGTATAACCATTTTGTGCTGGTAGAAGCAGAACTTGAGGGGAGTGGTAGGCCACATATGCACTCTTGGGAAGAAAATGAGTCCCTTCAATTTAGAATCAAGCTGCTGAGTTGGAGTGGGACTCATCCTACTGCCACTACTGAAGAGGTATTGCTGAGACTAAACTGAGCTGTCAGCCACAGAGACAACTTCCTGAAAAACCCCAAACATATACAAACACAAATTCTTACTTTTAAAATGAGAGGTAAGAGATAGATCCTGCAAGCTTGATATGCAATGTAGTATATTAAGAACCTTTGTGGGAACCATGGTCTTTACCAGATATCATGAGTCTTTGTTAGACCTAGCTGAAGGCAATGAAGCCCTAACACTATTTCTTAGCATTTCTATATTTCAGTAAGAGAAACCAGCTTCAAAATCTCAGAGAATAATCTGAATCTCAGTGGGATGAACCCAAATGATTTTGATGAAATCCAAGAGAGGCAAGCAAGGAAGCCATGGGGCTCCAGCATGCAACTAGCACTGGTACCAACTTCCAAGTGTTTAGTATTGTCTTTAGGCAAACCAGATTTATAGCAACTGTTAATGTGTTCATGAATTTAAGTTCTCCTATCTCACGTGTGAAGGTCTTCCCAAAACATATTAACCCATTGACAATCAGAGGATGCTGAGAGGTGTATAAGTATGAGGCATCCACTGGCTTTCATGGACCAGAGAAGAAGGAAGCCCAGAGGACCTCAGCAGAAGAAGGAATTTAAAATTAACAGATTATCTGTTCTGTGAGAACCTATTACACTTTGAGGGAGTTCCTGAAGTGCCCGGGTACAGGCAAGTGGAACACATGATGTTCCTGGAAGAGGTGTAGGAGTACAAGAAATTCCAACTGCATGTTAGAAGCAGCAAAACTACAAGACTCCAAGAAAAAAAACTGTTTCACATTACTTGTTTAATTTGAGAAATTGGTCTCTTTTGTTCATACTCTCCTCTCTACTGCTTGCTTCTGCATTATTCCAAGGACTTTTCTCAATTATAATATCCACCACTGAGTTCTTGCTGACCTCTGGTTAATGAGAACAAGACAAAGACCACCCATGATCTGACTCATGAAAATACTGCAAGTGCTGCTGATGTTGGAAATGTCAGTAAGTGAAAATAGGTTAAAGCTGTCTGTAGAAAAAAGAGGCACTAGCATAGCAATATTCAGCATTTCATCTAAATTTTATTTTCATATTCAACTTTTCCCATCTACGTTGCCCTTCCTCAGTGTAAAAAAAAATGGACTTTGCATATAGATTTTAAAACAAACCTGGTTGAAACACTTTCACTTTGAACATTCCTAGTTAGAATTACATATATCAGGAGGTATAGCTTCCCCTGGGCGTTAGGGTTAAAGAAGAATGTGAACAAGATTTTTACAAAGTACAAGGACTGAATCTAAACTTTAAAATAAAACCAGATGAGTTTATCATACTTCTGAATTTCACAATGACAATTTCACGTGGTGTCAATTATAAGAAGGCATGCTGCAAATGAAGCTGTTTTGGTTAAGAGTTCAAATGCATTTACAAGCCTCTATGATTTGGAAACAGGCAAATATTTTTATCAGATCTGGACTTTCTGAACATATTCTAGGGATACTCTGTTTCATCCAGCTCAGCAATAGTACATAAAATGTCCCTGGAGTGTCTCAATATTCATGTAACTGGTTGGCAATAGAGAGATGCAACATATGATGTATTCTATTCTTTTCTATTACTAATGTTAGTAATCCTAATTATTATCAGTATTACTACTACAGCTGGTATTAGTTGTGTTTTTATATACATCTTGCACATTTCAAAATGTTTGAGCTCTGGAGCAAGTCTTTTTTTTCTGAACTACATTGCACCTTTGTAAGCAATGACAATAGTTCTTTGAGTAGATAAATATATACTTGTGGGTATATATATAGTTTAAAATTAATATAGTGCTCAGGAACAGGCATTAAGTCCATCATATTATTCTCAGGATAGTAAAAGTCCTTTCAGTGACACTGCTTTCTTATGCCAACATACCTCCAGTCTTTTCTTGGGGAAACATCATTAGCTGTGAGAAGACAGTCCAGTTTCTGTGGCAATTCAGCTCTCAGCTTCTTTGCTGAAGCTGGCAAAAAGGGTTTTCTAGAGTAAGAGTTGACTCCTGTGGTTTTGGATATGAGCAGTGATAATGGAAAAAATGATAAAAATAGTAGAAGTTAGTTCTGAACAATCTGGGTGTCTTACATGTTTCTTCTTTCAGTTGCATCTACCTTCAGTGTACCAATTCTACATTGTGCCAATATACAAGGGCAATCTTCAAACAGCTTCCATTTTGAATAAAATGAAGCTCCAATTGCTTAAGTTGCAGGGGTACCATATATTTGCATGGGCTAACTAGAATTTTAGGACTTTAGCAGGAAAATACCAAATTACAAATGTCTCCACAAATTCAAAACTTCTCTTAAGCAGCATTGATGCCACAAATTACTAACTGTTTAGTATTAAAGAATGTCACACATGCCTTTTAATACTTTCATGGTAACTCTCTAATGTAGGTACAAGCCTCTGAATAAGCTTATGTGTGGCATATGAAGGTTGGACGTTAGGAGAAACTTTTTCACAGAGAGAGTGATTTCCCATTGGAATGGCTTCCCAGGGAGGTGGTGGAGTTATCATCCCTGGATGTGTTTAAGGATAGGTCGGGTGATGAACTTTAGTGATTTAGATGGTTTAGATGGTCTAGATGGTTTAGATGCTACATTGTTGTTGGATAGGGTGTTAGGTTAGGTAAAAGGTTGGACTTGATGATCTCTACAGTCTTTTCCAACCTTGTTAATTCTGTGCGTGTAAGAGCAGCTCATGAAATAATGACTGGAAAAAACAATGATTTGTGGGAATTCTGCCCAGATTTTTGAGAATTGCGAGGACCACTTTTCCCAGACTAATGAGCCTTAGGCAACAAGCTTGAAATGTTGAAACCAAGAGCATTTTTAAGGGAGGGCATTTCAGAAGAATGTCTTGAAACTACATTTTGTAACTGTGGAGAATATAGTGGAGACTTTTCTGTGTGGGTTGAGACTGTTGGAATTAGGATGCATCCCACCTAACTTTAGATGTCCTTAAGGAACATATTTAGTCTAAAATGGTCATTTATGTTTCTTCTGTCAGCAATAGAAAGAGACAAGTCTATGTTTAGCCGGTATAAAAAACTTCTTGGTGAGACCTATTTTAGGATATGATGCATTAACCTTATAAGTGTCAATCATTACCCACTCAATAGCACCTAGACAACTAGATTAGAAAGAACAATTATCCTTTAGTCATCTTGACTAAAATTAGGAAAGACAAATTCTTCTTTTCCACCTTTCATGAGAGGATAATAACTCCTACATGCCATGGTCCTGAAGGTTGTAATCTAGCAGTACAGACTTACTTCTTGCTGGTATTTGACCCTTGCCTTTGGATGGGTTGAGGAGGTGAGCTGGTAACAGGCAGGCTGTATCTCTCAAATGATGTTGTGATTTCTTCTAGTCCCAAGAGATGTTGCCTCCTTCTCATGAGACACCACAGGTCTTTAGTCACCTACAGAATATCCCCATCACTGACTGTATAATTAACTGTACACAAATTTTGTTGCTGTATAGTTCCCAAAGACCCATGTCTTCTTCCATACCTTAAATGCAGATCTCCCTATCAATCACAAATATTGTGTTAACTGCCTAGACCATACAAGGATTTAACCAAAGCTTCTAAATAACATGGACAAGGAAGCTGAGTTCTACAGTCTAAGCAGGCATGGTTCTGGCCAAAAGCAGCCACATTATTTTGATCACATTAAGAGGAACAGCAAGGAATATATTAATAATGGTCTTTCCTACCTTAATTAGACAGATGTTTTGAGAAGCTTGTATCTTCATTCTTCATATGGATAGCCCATTCAGTCATGACACTGATACCCTTTGTCACTAACCCAAATTTTTGCCTTTTGAAAAATCTGGTATAGTTTTAGACAGAGAAGAGACTACCTAGCCAGCTTTGGAAGATGATGAAGAAAAATAGATCTTTGTCCAAAGACTCCCTTCTCTTAAGTATAAAGGAATTGCCTAAACCAAAAAAAAAAAAAAAAAGGAGATTCATCTCAGAAGTTTTGTAGTCAGTGCAGAGAAATAGCCACTCCCTAGAATCTTATCCTAGATGGAAATCTGGCACAAGAAAGATGACTCAACTTTGGAGGTGTCAGTTTGTGCCAAGGTGATCAGCTTAAGTGAGACAAAATAACTCATATGAGGTGATATGCCTAGAAAAACTGGGAATCAAATACAGACTACCCAAGCCCAGACTAAGTGATGATCTCACAAAACCATCCTTTTTGATTAATTAGTATTTAGCTTTAGGAGAATTGCTGCTATCATCTATATCTAATTAGCTGTGTTTATTTTGGCAATGAAGGCACTAAGCAGATTGTCTGATATATTATTTCAATACATCATGCATAATTGATTTTTCAGTCCATTGAAATGAAATATAAACAAAAAAATATTTTAAGTAACACCAAAATGGCAAATATAAATGCCGAATATTTGAAAAATAAAAAGGGTAAATGAAGGTCATATTAAGTCAAATTCATTATTTTAAATAATTTAATTAATTTAATTTTTTTTAAAAAAACCCTCACCTACTCCATATTTAAACATTGAATACTTTTTAGCCTTATTTACCTTCTTAATGAAATTGGTTTTTTTAAAGAAACTTTTTTAGGAAGGCTATTTTTTTTTCTTTACTAGCAGAAATAAACTGGCAAAAGAAAGGTAACTGTGCAAAAGTGAGCCATGCATCAAGTCAACATTTCTTTCAATGAAGGTATGTTCAGTAAAGTCTAGCATATTGGATCTAAAGAAACTGAAAAGTGTCTGTCCCTAAAAAATTAAAGTAGAAATCAATGTGCCTATGTATTACAATATTCAAACTTATATTCAGGTGAACTCTGTAGCTCAGTGGGGATCATTTGAAGCAGTGAAGAAAAAGCTCACCATAAAATAAACATTGGACTCATCACATGCTGTGGCAGGGAATCTCCCAGGCAAGTCTCCAACAGACTTCTCAACAATTTGCTCATGCTACAGCAGGTGGCTTAGACAAAAAGGAGGTAGGAAGCCCATAAAGGTGGTAAAGCCATACAAAGATAGGAACAAAACTAACAAATTTCATTCATATTTTTCACTACAGAATAGTTCCTTTTTAGTGGCAAGAATCCACCAAAAATGATAGGAACTATCTGGAGCTGTGCCTGAGCCCTTGGGACACCACTGTGCTCCTAAAGCAACAAGACCAGCATCAGTGGAGTTGTCAATTTTCCTGCAAATTGTTTTTGCCTTTGAAATAAATTCAGTATGTTTGGGACTATGACAGCAAGTGTGAATATGGTCATCTTTACAGAAAAATGCAAAGAGAATATGGGTGAGTGTTTTGAC
Source organism: Serilophus lunatus (assembly GCA_013399895.1). NCBI lineage: Eukaryota > Metazoa > Chordata > Aves > Passeriformes > Eurylaimidae > Serilophus > Serilophus lunatus. The sequence goes on along the minus strand of VXBA01005864.1, from coordinate 763,985 downwards.
AGGACATTACAAACTGGAAAATTAGATTGAGTATAATTATCTGGATGTCATCATCCTTAGGAAAACTTCTGGCATCTTTTCACTCAAAATGTTTGCTTCAGCCCAGCCTCCATCAATGATTAGGAAACATTTTGTGATGCCAACAGATTGTTTGTGGGTAGTTTGTAAAGCAAAATATAATTGATGTAAAAAAGGAAAAAAATCCCTTTTAATAAGTTCCTCATGCCAAAGATTAGCAGTGATGTTGACGTGTGCCACATAATCAGTCATAATCAAATCCCAGCTAGAATAGTACTTCAGATGTTGTTAATTGTATTCCTATTAGCCTAAATTTGGTTTACCCATTAAGTGCTGATGGAGGAAGCAGAAACATGGTCAAGATATTGCATATTTGCTGCTAGCAGCCTCGTCAAATCAATAGAAATACATAGCAGTGGAGCACACACAGTGCCAGCTTAGAAATGCCCATAGGGATTGATTTGTTGCTGCATTGTCTGTCACGGCGACTTTGCCTGATCCTCCCTGCTTCTGAGCTTAAAGACTTCAGAATGTAGATTAAAATAATATCGTCTCTAGCAGATATGTGAAGTATTCTTCCAGGATTTAATTGTAAATTATGGAAATCTCTGTATCATTCTTGTAGTACTTCATTAAATTCTAAAGGCTTTGCCCTGAAAAGGTACAGACTTCCTGATATTTCTCTTGGTTTTTCCACTGCCCTGAGATTTAGTTTGTCTGCTAGCATGTGCAATTCAGCATTGTTTAAACCTATAGGATTCAACACCTCCTTTTGAAGAGAAAATGTGTCTTCCCTCCAACCTCCATCAAACAGGCAAGGTTCTCCTCTCAGCCCTCTCTGAGGCTCTCTGAACTCTCTCACAGTGGCTAGGAAATATTTTTGCTGAAGTTCTCAGATAATGCCTACTCTTCTCACCTCACTTCAGAACAATTTTCCCTCATTTTTTTCTATACTCCACTTTCTGCTACTTGCCCAAGATTTATGAAATATTATATAGAGGCAAAAAAGAAAAAAAGCCTAGATATCTTTTTAAAGAAGGAAGAAAAAATTGAGAAACGCCCTTTGAAAAGGTAGTATTGGCAGGGGAGTTTTAATCACTTCAAATGCACGTTTTTCAGCATTTGAAGGTTACACACTTTAATACAATGTAAATTCATAATCATACAACTATTCACCATATACTGGTGCTCTGCCTGATTTCACACTCTTATTTCTTCCTCCTTTTGTCCAAGAGGACCCCACAAAAGATGGCCATAGTTTTTCATAGTTTTTCGAAATTATACCTTTGTATATAAATCATCCCTTGATGGGTTTTTGTCCTTGACTAATGCAGAAAATACCTGAGTTGGGAAAGGAAAAGTTCTGTTAAATCAAATTCCCTACCTCTCAAAAATAGTTTGTGGAATTTTTGACCTTGGTTCTACTACCTATAGTAGAAATGTCACTGTGTATCATGATAAGTACCATTCTTTATAGTGGTTAACAAAACTGAGAACAATTTTTTCTCAGCTTGTTTTTGTGAGCATGCTTTTTGGTTGTTTTTTTTAGATTCAATTTTAAACATCATCCATGCATAACAGAAGAGGGATCAGCAGAAGGTTTTTTGTTCAAACATATCCTTTGTTTAAAAAGAAAGCCTCTATACATCCATCATTTGGAAATATGTTTGGTCTCACTTTTGCTCTTGAAGCGCAGCTTCAGTCTGGTTGCCAAGTCACTCTTTCCTGTTACATATTGTACTGATTCTGCAGCCAGGTGAACGGCTTCTGAGTACCGCTTTCTGCTTATTGCTGTTGTGCCAGTGTACAACAACAATACCCAGGAAAGTATACCTTAGCACAATTCATTCTGGCTCAGGAAGCAATCATTGTCCCTTGGATGCTTTACAACACTAGTTACTTCAAGGCTCTCATGCTAAATCTTTTGCTTTTAACTGGAAGTCTACAAGGTCTTTAAAACTGGTGACACCACAAATGGGCCAAGATCCTTCTGTTCAATCCTGCCAGAATGCCCAAGATTTTCTCAGATTATCTCAGTATTTGGGGATTTATTTTTTTTAATTATTGTGCTGCATGAATGTAATAATTTCTATTAGAGAAATGACAATGTTCTACTAGAAATGTAATGTTACACAGTAGAGAAACAACAATGTTAGCCTTAAATTTATGCCATCTGTGCTAAGATACATGTTCTTACTGCCACAGCATTTGATGTTTTTTATCCTCACAGATCAAAGAACTCCTCAGTTACCTGCTCAGCCCTCCATCCCCAAACACAGTGATCTGTAGCAAAACTCCAACATGGTTTTAAGCTGCCCAAACTTAGGAAAAGGAAGACCCTATGTATCTGCTAATATTTTTTCTTGGTGTAATTCTTTTCACCTGCCACCAAAATGTCACTGATAGGCTGCAAGAAAGAGGCTGAATTACCATGCGAATTTCTGATCTGTCTAGCAAGCTATCACTAGGTATTTTGTATTTCCTCTCCAGTTCTTTACTCTGCTACCAGCCAATCTATGGATGATCTACCCCAGCCAGCGTTAGCCACAGGTCAATTATTGGTCTATGGAGCAGTATGCTACCCCATACCACCCTGTAAACCTTCTCTCCCAGCTTCACAGACTTTCTCTGACGATAGCAGCTGCTGTCCAAGACACTAAGAAAGGCTTATTGTCTGTTTTTTGTAATTTTATTTTTTGCCTCCTATTTGTTAGTACAGGACACAGAACTTAGTAGACTTCACCTCTAAAGTCAATGTGACAAGTGGGTTTCCCATCAGTATATCGGAAGTGGCTTTTGTGCTGTATCTTACCCAAATGGAAATTTTTTGAAGTTGGAATAGATTGTGTTTTTTCTTTCAGGAACACAAGTAGAGGAAGGAAAACTAGGAGAAAAATTAACAATAAATCCTTTAAAAATGTTTATTCTGCAGAGATCAATGAAACTTAGACTGAAGGAAATAGAAAATTCAATTGTCCCTTAATGAACTGAGATCAGATTTTCAAAAGGGACTGGGGAAACTGAACTGAGAAGCTCATCCTCTTTATTCAGTTACTGGAAAAAGACAGATGAATTTGCAGATATTCAGAGGGCCCACACAGATTGCTTTCAGTGCTCCTCCTATTCCCTGTTAAGGAAATCATTCTGCTTCCAGAGAGTGTCTACCTCTTCTAAAAGAAAATAACAAGTACTTCTGACCACCTGACATCCAGTTGTCTAGCTACACCTGCTCCAAGATAATGGAACAGGGCTTTGATGCACTGAATCTCAATTCAGTGTTTCCCAGAAGGCAATCAATGGAGATTTCAAACATAATGAAACAGGTCAAGTACTTAGGCATTTCTGAAAACTCAAGGAAAAGTTCAGTTACACAACACCTTCTGAAATCTAGCCACTGGTGTGCTAATGCTGGTGGTGGTGGCATGTAATCTTGGATAAGATTTTTCTAGCAGCCCTTCAGGATCAAACACATCCTACACTTTGTCAAGTCTGGCTTTTAGGCATTCCTAAAATGCAGGGGGATCATGCAAAAATCTGTGCAATGAGGAACTTGCCATGTGGTGAAGAGAACTCAAGCTAAGTCTCTCCCTGAACAAAAACAGATGGAAAAACACAGACAGACCACATCAGTGCTCCATAACCTACATCAAACCTCCCTCCAAAACATCTCCTAAACCAGTCAAGAACCACATCAGAATAAACTTCCTATTGCTGAGATCTGTCAGACCAACAGCTTACAAGCATTGGGGCATGACCCAAAAATGGGTCACTAGAGGACACCCACTGGGTTTCATCCCATCAATTGAAAGGGCAGTAAATCCCTGTGGTTGCTAAAACCAAGCTGGAATTTTAAGCCCGGTGAGAAGGAGCAATTCTTTCCCTCACCCACACCTTCCCTTCCTGCTGTAGCTGCCCTTGTGCCCTGGATTCCATCTTATCCATCTTACTCACTCTTCAGCTGCCCTGTCAGCTTCCTGTTGTTCTCATTCAGCACTGACAAAATGCATATATGACCCCTCAGCACTGTGTCAAAGTAATGTCACTCGGGTGCTGAGGAGAACAGAAATAGCCCTATTCCATCCCTATGGTTTGTCAGACAAGCAGCTGCCAGGGTTCCTCACCTTGCAAACTCAAGTATGGTGGTTTCCAGGGTCTCAGCTCATGCTTAAGACTGCCAGGCTTACTTGACCACATGACTATGTTTCCCCACATTAATGGTTAACTGTTCATTAAGCAGGACAATGTTTATATTTGATGTGACATTTTTAATGCTTCTATATTTGTTAAATGGGAGGAAGAAGATAGCAAATGCAGGCACATATATGTAGCAAGAACTTTCCAGGCATCACTAAGAACATAGGAATAAACAATCTAATGGAAAAACTAAGAAAGATGCTAGGCCGCCAATCAAACCAAGAAGTACAGCATCAAAGGAGCCTTTAGTTTTTACCAATTAAATCTGACACTTCTCTAATTGATAATGGACTATCATGGCAGTTGCATAGAGGCTCTCTTCATGAATAGACAGGAGATTTGTCTTCCAGACTTTTTTGTAGGGACAAATGAAAATGCAGCCATTTCTACTTTATAATAGTTGTTTTAATAAGTGCCAACGAGAAAAAAGGAAAACAATAAAAATAATAAGAATGTATTTGCCTGGAGCCCTGTGTCCCTGTGGTAAGTGCAATGCAAAAAGAGATTGAAAAGAGTGTTCCTGCTCCTGTTTATGTTCTAAGGAAATGAGAAGACAATAGCACACAGGGAAACAAGACAGCAATAGTTGAAACAGAGGTTTCAACACACCAACTGTTATTATGCTTTTCCCTGAATAGGCTAGAAATTCCAAGGCAAATCCTGCTGCGTGACAACTACTGGCACCCTACTAGATTTCATTAGGGCAGGGATGGTTAAGGGTATTTGTGTTGGAAGTACAGAAAACGCCACTAGTTCCCTAAAGTGAGAATCATACCTAATGTTGCATTAATACTGCTTTTTTTTCTCTACTGAAGCGCTTTAGACTCTAGTCTCAAGCATTTCATAGGTTTTATGGTTTTAACTGTGACATCCCTCAGCAGCTGAAGCAGAGATAACACTATCTTACAGATAACAAGCATGCATGTGGGTAATCCATTTAAGTCCTTTCCTAAATTATATCTCAGTAGTAAACGTGCTTAAAAAGTCATCATTCTTTCCGTTGTGTTTTGATCAAAAAAAATCCATACTTTCCTTAACAGAAGTCAATAAAAGCTTTTCCAAACATTAAGAAAAATAAATATGCCGGAGGTATTTTAAAACCTTGCCTTAAAGGAATTCGTAAGTATATACTTTGCATGACTAAGCCTGTCTGTTTCACGACTGAGCTCTGCATGTCTACATTGACACCATATAACTGTGGCTCAAAACTACCCTGCCCCTTGTCTGACATCTCTCCTTCTTTGTACACATTTGATGTGATTTTTATGGTGTTCAAGATTTTAATGAGTTCTTGATGTATTTTTCTGCATCAAGGACATAGTTTGCCTGAGATTTATATAAGTGTTTTCATTTGATCTTTTTTTTTTTTTTTCAGGGAGGGTTCTGTTTTGAGTTCCTGTAAGTTGAATGCATCATTGCTGGGAACAGTTTATGATTTTCTGGGATATTGAGAAAAGCAACAAGAGCATAACCAAGTTTTGAAAATAATCTTTCTTTAAAGAAGAAATTGAAAAAGCATATGATGTTTAGATTATTTTATATGAAAGGCAATTTCTTTCTCAGAAGAGCTCTAGAGTCATATACATGCATAGTGAAATATGTAACTCAATGCAATACAGATCTGTATGGTACTGACTCACATAAGGTAGGCAGCTGCCTTGGTAATTTGCCAGGTGCACCAACTATCTTCCTGTCATGGGATGCATAAACTAAACTAAACAAATTCAGGGGACTCCATTTTCTCACTCTTTGGTAAACTGATTTCAAATCTCTCATTTTGAGAAATCCCGCTTTTTATGTGGGTGGTAAAAATAAAACCTCTGCTCCTTAACTTCTAGCTCCCTAGAGCAAGGAGCAGGGAAAAAACCCCCACATTTCTATATTCTCTACACATTTTTATTAGGTACTAGAGATCATTCCTGCATTTTCTTTTGACTGAACTGATTAGATATTTTTCATCTACTTAGTGTAGTCGTTGTAGATTAACTAGAGTTGATTTAAATCAAAACAACTGTTACATTATGCTCAGTTGAGCAGATTTTTACTGAAGCATATTAATAATATTTATTTATCTTCAATAGCCAGCTCTGGTTATATATGACATTAAGTGTTCAGAAAATAGGGGTTAACCTGTAGAAGATTTGCTTTCATGGATTTAAACTGTAGAGGATGGTAAAAATCTGTATTGAACTGACCATAACATGCCATGCTATGTCATGCCATACCATCCTAATTCTTTCTACTTCCCAAGGCAGGAGTTGTGGTCAGTATTATCTCTGAATCTGGATAAAATTGAGAAGCTCATTGTACCTCTTAGAAATTGTATCTAGATTAACCACAGACACTGTTCTTTTTCATACTTGGGATCTGTCTCACCTTACTTTGATCTTAGTATTAGTTTTCTTATCCCACCTCCCCTTGAAACTGTGCAGCATAACATGGAAGGAAGAATCATACCTAGAAACATAAGTATGATATACAGTGTAATTTCAAGACTCTTTGGTGCAAATTCAGCAGAAAGTTGTTGAAAACCATAATAGAAAGCTGTTAATTGCTTTATTCCAGCTGCTGTCATTTAAAAAAAAAAAAAAAACAAACAAAAAAACAACAACCAAACAAAAATGCTGCTTTAAGTAAATGCTAGTAAAATACCACATTCCTTCAGTAATAAATAGTTTGTGAAAATATTACAGAATTAAATATATTTGGGAGCAGCTGGACCTACAAGTTTTGCAATTTACAGCACCCTCTCCACATCTTTTGAAGTAGAGCATAGCAGTTAATATCTGCTTGGTTGTTTTTATCCTTGCCACAGAAGCCTACTGGACAGATAATATCCAAAAAGAGAGAAGTAGAAATTACAGATGTAATACAATTGATAGAAGTAAAATTAACAGCTAGGAGATCAGTGAACTAATGTGTATTTGTAGAAAGAGGCTCCCTCCACATATTTCAGATATCTGCACCAATTTCTTTGCTGATCTGGTGCTATGGAATTAGCTATCCCAAATGCATGAAATCCTGTTTTCTCCTCTCTTTGAAGTTGTGGTATGACATCAAAGGGAAATGGAAAAGGCTGGTAGAGCTTTTGTAAGGCTTACTGCATAATCTGTAAAATTAGTCATTATTGATATTAATTACTAATTACATTTGGAAGTACAAAATATAAAAAAGGACTGGATCTTTTGCAGAAGAAACGCTCACTAGAATATTAGGTTACAGCACTAGTCAGCTGCTATAGGTGTGGAGGTTAGGATAGAAAACAGATTAAACAAAGATCTATTAATTCAAAGTCCATTTTCCTGAAAAAAAAACAAGAGAACAGGCCAAATTGAAATTGATACCCAGTGACTTCAATAATAAGATCATAGTCTTATGATATGAGGCACATCACTTAGTAAACTGAGCCTGGGCCAAAAATAATGAACAGAGATCTCATTAACTGAGATTCTGCATGTTCTAATTTTTACTAAATCATTTTAATGTTACCTTTCACCACTAAGTGGCAAAAATAATACAGTGAAAACACTCTGTATTTGCAGTATCAAATATGCCTAGCATACTCCCTATGAGTCCACAGAGCTTATAAAAATAAAACCAAATATTTTTCAATCAGACTCAATTAATTTATTCTTAATCCTTTCCAAGATTTTTGCAATAGTAATACTGATGCTTTCCCTGGAAATTTTTTAGCACGCACATAAAATAATTTTTATGAAGTTATGGGAATGTACATACAAATATGCTTTCCAAATGTGTAGAAAATATGGGCAAAGTTACAATTTAATGTCTACTAAATGTAAAAAAACCCAAGCCTGCAGAATACTTAAGCTAATCCATTGTTTTGTGTGACAAACAATTTTGCTGTGTCACCATGCTTCAGTGAATGACAGTTTAAGAATTAAGGAGAAACACATTTATAGAGTTCAAAACATAATCATACTAGAAAATCTATGGCGATGTCAAAAAACCTTCTCACTTGCTTATCTCTATCTGCTGTCGACATGTGCTTTGCTGGTACCCTTCTAGTCTGATCCTTGTAAAAGTAGATCAACCAAGGAGGAGTATCGCCCAGGAAGAAGGATCATGGAAACATTTTAGAGGAATAAGGAGTGTATCATTCTAGTGCTAATAAGCAAAGTGAGAGCAAATTTATCTAAACACAGTTCAAGTTACAAAATTTTATCATTTCTGTCTGTGGAAGCTGCATGAAGAATGAGCTGTAGACTGAATTATGATCTACCCCAGCATCGACAAATTGGTGTGATAGGAAAAGATACTAGTTATGCAAATCTATGAAAAATCAGTCTGCTTTTTATCACGACATTTTTCAAGACATCTTGTAATTAGGGATAGTTTTCTGGCCTATCAGACATTCTCATATGCTAGAAGTTTTGATACATTTCAAGGAGAGGTGACATCAGAAATAACTAAAACCAAGCAGTAGCAACAACAACAAAAATCATACTCCGCAAGTGGGAAGACTACCTGTTCAAAGATTATCTGGTTTCTTAGACTGGGAATAAGAACTCATTGGACTTCCTGCAGAATGTCAATTTCTTTTAAGCATGCTGTTCACTCTTACACAGACTTCTTGTTTAGGAGACCAAAAATGCCTCATCCTCTACGGCAAGGGAGAAAGTGGAGTTTAACCATTGGTCCCTTCCTCTTAGCTTCCCTCCTCTTAAGTGACAAAGACCAGTGAAGCTAAATTTAAGATTTTCCTTCTTTATTTCCAGATGACTGAACTTGAACTCAATGGAAGGTAGGAATCTACCCAGAAAACACAGTAAATTTTAAATTTGTCTGAATTTTCTTGCTAGTGAACAGTATACTGATCCACTGAGTAAGTACAAAACATCTACAGAAACCAGGAACACCTTTCAGATTTTCTCCTTGAAGCAAGTATCTCCTCAATGACTTCAAGAGGAGAGATGAATTTTCCTGAAGGGTGACTGTTGGAGGACAATATTTTGTGTTCAGTGTTTCAGGTGGTAAATGATCTGTAATTATCCAGGGAGCTTATTCCAGAACCCTCGTGACTCGACCACCCTCTGTAAAATTTCTACTGGAGCCTGTGACCGCAGTCATATTCCACAAACACTTTGCGCAACTGCAGACCAGCTCTGCCAGGAAATTTAAGATGTGTCTTATAGGAAATCAGTCTTTTCATGTTCAGAACAGTCTACTTCAGTCATCAAAATCAGATGAGTCTGGAAATCAAAAACAACATCAGAACCACAAACAAAACTCCTTCATTGACTGAAACTGCTAAGTTAAGTAACATTTAGGGCTTTATCTTCTTTAGAAAATGTAGCAGATTGTCAGGTTTCCTGTGAAATACCTGCTCTTTTATGAAGCTGCACTCATGAGATGGGTTGCACTGCATAATTGGGATGCTATGAGTGCCTGTATGTCCCTTCACCTGAGCTGCAAGTGGAGCAGAGAGGACAGGCACACACTGACCAGCCAGGGTCATAAGTCAACAACAAATCCCTCCCTGGCATACTGAGACCAGTCCCCAGTTAAGGAGACTATCAGTGGGAGGGCTGAACATACCTGAGAGGTTTAGCTCCTTTAGAAGTCATCCAGGTTCAGAGAAGAGCAAAAATGCCTAAAATAAATACAGTCTCAATCTATATCTCATCATGTGTCCACCTAGAATCTATTTTTCACCTGTCCATTCAAGATGCAGTGACTATAAGCAAGAAGGGAAGGTCTCTTTTCAACTTACAGCACATCAGGTTCACGTGCCAGGCCTGGCAGAAGAATTTCACCACAAAATATCTGCATTATTAGCATGGCAGCATACATAAACAAAAGATTTTTTATATTTTTTAATTGTCTTTTTAAAATTTATAATAAACTGACTTTTGTGTGTGTAAATTTTGTATATAAACATAGAAACTCAGATACAATTACAAATTTTAAACTTAATTCCTTGAAATCATTACAGCCACTAATTTTAACAAAAGAAAGAAAAATGTTTCTTCACTTGTAAGGAAAAATAGTACTACAAAAACATTTACATTTACATTAATATATTACATTAGAATATGTTCAGAGCCCAGAAAAGTAGTAGTCATAATAATGTGACAGATATTTGCATCATATTCACATTAAAGATGCTACTTGGAAACAATTCAATTATTTGACAAAAGCATATGGCATCAGTGATCTCATTAGTCATAAATTAATGTCAAGCCTTTGATTCAGTATTGAAAGACCCATATGCACAAATATGACACATCTGGTGATAATCAACACAGACATTCACAGTAATAACATGAAAATTTACATACAACAAATTTCATGAAAAACTGTAAAATTTGGTTGCTTATTCTGTGTCTGTAACAAAACCAGCTCAACTTGATGCATTTACAAAGCTGGTCTGGAAATAGCAGAGGAATCACTATTCCTATAACAGAAACAGATTGTGTTATTTAAAAATTGTTTACTGCAAGCTATCTTTCTATTGCTGCTCTTACTCTGAGCCATGTGCCAATGTTAAACTAACCTGTCTTTAATCAGTGTGTTCATTACATCTAACTAGTCACATAAAAATTTAAAGGAACCAATAAGAACAACAGAACAAGTAAATCCCCATGGCTCTTACACTTCCATTCAATATTTTTTTCTGTAAAACATTATGCTACTTCATAATTAGCACCTGTTTCCATGATTTTGGAAATACCTGACATTCCCATGTATAAAGTTTTGTACACGTGTAGTGGTTTGACTCTGGCTGGACACCAGGTATCCACCCAAGCTGCTCTCTCACTCCCCTTTACAACTGGAAAGAATAGAGAAAATAAAAAAAAAGGGTTCATGAGGTAAAGAGAGATCACTCACTGATTACTGACCCGGGAAAGGAAATTCAAAATGGGAATATTAATTAAATTTAGTACTAACAAAATCAGACCAAGATAATGAGAAGTAGAATAAATCTTAAAAACACCTTTCCCCCCTCCATCCCTTCTTCACAGTAGCACAGGGAAGCAGGGAATGGGGGTTATGGCCAGCTCATCACAGGTTGTTCCTGCCACTGTTCAGCAAGAGGAGTCCTTCCCCACTCCTGCATGGGGTCCCTCCCCCAGGAGACAGTACTTCATGTACTTTTCCAGCATGAGTCCACTCCACTGCCAAAAGTTGTCCATGAACTGCTTCAGCATGTCACTTTTCCACAAGCACAAGCTGCTCCAGTGTGGGTTCTTCACAGTGTCACAAGTCCTACCAGGAAATCTGCTCCAGCATGGGCTCCTCTCCCCATGGGTGACCAGGTCCCTGTCAGGACCCTGATCCAAAATGAACCTCCCTTGGGATCACATCCTCCTTCAAGCATCCACCTGTTCCAGCTTGGGTCTCCTCCACAGGCTGCAGGTGAATCTCTGTATCCCTGTGGTTTTCCATGGACTGCAGGGTCACAGCTGCTCCGCCATGGGTTTCACCATGGCCTTCCAGAGAATCACCATCATTTCAGAATTTATATTCTTAACCCCATCTCGAAGGCATGACTGAAGGCAGAAAGACTGAGATTGACTGCTCCCTTCAGCCTCACCTGGAAACTCACCTACATTGTAGTAAAGCTCTTATTCAATGTCTCTTTCTCTATTTTCAAGTGTTCATTATTTTAAATTAAATAAGTGACCATATTTTTCTCAACATACAGACAAGGGGAATGTACACCTCTTTAGCTATACCTTTTTATTTCATCACTAAACGCACGTCCTTCCTTGTCACTCAGTGACAGTAATTTTAGGTACCACTCTGCACTCAGAACCTTCCATGAGAGGCGTGCTGCCCTATAACTGTAAGTACTGGGCACTGCACAGGATGTGGGGCAGAGTGTAGGAAACTTGTGGTTCAAATTGTCCGGGGTATGCACAGCCTGGAGAAAAGGGTACTGGCATGTGTGTCTTCCTGGCAAGATCGTGGATATTTGTCTTGAACATATTTGGACTGAACATTGAATTCAGGTGCCGCAGCTACTGCTAAGCAAAGTTTGGGCTATCATTGTTTAGGCAGGATGACTCTTAAGACCTTAAATCAGTAATTTTTTCTTTCCCATATGTTTCTCATTCAATGTGATGTGCGATCCAGTTAAAATAAACTTTGCTTCGGAATAACGGTAAAAGATAATCAGGCAGGTCACCATCCCACATCAAACTCCTCCCTTCCTCTGCATTAACATTGACTTGGGTCTGTTGCTAGTCTAAGTGTTCCTGCTGCTAAATACTTGTCCTAGTCACAAGGTCTGGGACCAGTTTATCACTATGTGAGTATAACCAAACCTTTGTATTCTACGCCCTCTCTGTCATTTCTGATTGACTGTAGAAAATGAATCATTTGTAGCAGCTGCCCAGAGCACACCTGACTACACCTCAGGCTACAATAGATAATGAAAGAGACAAACTATGAGAGGCAGGGGAGTGTCTCTTTTCACACCAATGGCTCAGTTGTGATAACTCCTCTCTTGGGAGGCATTAACACCATCACACTGAGCTGGAGGGGTCATTTCTGCTAAAGGGCCAATAAAGGACCCAGCTCCACTGGCATAATAGGCAGTTGCAATGACCTAGATTGTCAAAGATTCCAAAAATATCTCATGACTCCCAGAGTTAAACCACCTACTGTGAAACTCCCCACACTGGGGGAGGTAATGGGCATTCCCACCTGAATCTGAGCATATATAATTTCAGGGTTTGAGACTTTTGGTACTGCTCATAAGATCCAGAGGAGGAACAGAACTTTAAAAGGACTGTGACCACCGCTCTCCGTGAGACTGTGACCATTATCCTGACCAACAGGTTTCCTTCCCTTCTGCTTTGCACCCAGGGGGACCATGCAGTACTCAGTACAGGAGCTACTGAGCACTGTGCTGTTCTTGTCCCAGCGTGCTGGGTTATACTCTGTCCTTGTGGATCAAGTCTTACTATGTATCATTTTTTGTATTGTAGTCTTTTCAGTAATATGTAACTCTGATTTCTTAAATCAGAGTTTCTTTCTTAAACTGGGTTCAGTTCTCCTGACAGTTTATTTTTAAACCAGTACAATGCTCTTTTCTTTCACTGTCTTATAGTCCTCTTTCACTAATAATACGGTTGTTTTACTTGTTCTCATGTAAGCATAGTATCGTTCTTATGTCCCTTCCACATGTATGTAAAAATACCCTTCTGCAATGGAAAGAGATGCTGCTGGGAGAAAGAAGAGAGGAAAAGGTAGCAGGAGGGTCCTGAGAAGAAACTCCAGGATTGGCCCAAACACATATGTCTAGGGGAAGGGTAGACCACCCCTCACGAGTCCCTCAGACCTAAAGGAGAATCCGCAACACTTCTGTTAGAGGAGGCTGACTTAGGGGATTGCAGTCCAGAAGATCTGAGTGGCTTCGGGTCATAACAGCAAGCTCTGGAGCATGGTTAGGACCTTTGCATTGCATAGCCCATCATTGCTGAGGTGTCCAGAGGCCATTGTTTTGCAAGGTGGGGCTGTCCTTCTCCCAGAAACAAGTTTTAGGATTTTTTTAAACACATATATCAGAAATCATTTCACTTCAAAAGAAACTGATGCTGACCATAGCAAAACATCAGTGGTTTCTGTCAGGCTGCAGAGTAATAACAATAAAAATGGTAATTAAACTCATTTGCAAGGTGAACAAGGGTCATGTAACACCCATGAAAAGGTCACCTTGTAAGATGGCCAAGAATGAGGAATTCTGACCTTTAAGATTGAACTTAGCCTTCTAAATGTATTTGCTTTTGCTAACCCTGAATACAATATAAACTCCTAATAAATGGGCACTGGCTAAGGAAACAAGGAGATCCTAGGAAAGAGACTGCTGCCTTTCTCCCAAAGAATCTCCTGTTATCAAGAGAAGTGAGCAGTCTGGAAGAAAATTTGTTGATGTCTGTCTTCCCCGAAGGTACTTCAAACAGTAAATGAACACACAAAATCACATGTTTATTTTCTTTTAAATATATTTTTGAAAATATTGTGTGATCCAAAATATGTGTTTTTCAGTTTTTCATGGCCTGGCCATGAGTGATGTATTTTATCCATATTCATAACAGTGTACAAACTTTCTATTCATAGCTCTCTCCACAACATAAATTTGGGTGGGCATGCTGGAATTTCCTTCTGTGGCATATGGTAATCCTTTACCTGAGGGCTTGCTCCAAATAAATATTTACATTCCTCTGACAGCTCACTTGAAATGTAAAGGAACAAGGTATGTGAGTCTTCCATTAAACAACTGACTGCATTTACATGTTCAGGGGAGGAAGGAACATAGCGTTCCTACACTGGACTGGCTGCAGGAATGTCCAACCTTGTTTCCTCTCATAAATATTTCATAATAGAAACAACCTTAAAAATATGCCAATTCAAACTGCGAACTGACCCTTCCAACTTCAGGCATCATAGCTAGGAGGGACTGAAGTAAACACCACAAGTAAGCAGTGCCTTCAGTGGGCAGTCATCTGGGGAAACCACCTCTTTGGTTCTGGGGACTATCGATTCATGTGGAAGCTATTCCAAGGAGGGCTGGCTGAAAGGGAGGGTGATGGGTGGCAAGGGTCACACATCAAAGGTGCAAAAGAAGGTGGAAATGAACTGCAGGAAAACTTCCTAGTCTGGGATCAGGTTCTATTTTATTTCACACAGTTCAAGCAAATAATGTTTTTACTAATGTTGATGAAAGAATGTCTCAGCAGCTAGGGAGAAGCATGCTGAAGCAGTAAATAGAAGAAATGTCTATACATAATATATATATATATCCAATTACTGAAGTAAACACGCCACTGTTTTCTTATTGGAGTACCAGGGCTACTTGAGCTCCCATGATTCCAGCTAGTCACATGGGGTTTGTTTAACCTTTTAATGATTTTTTCACATCATCAGGGCTATTCACTTGGCCACCCCTCTTCAAGCTACTACCAGACCAGGGCTGGCAGGTTACACAAACATCCCCAAGAGAAAGAGCAGTACAGGAAGTCAGGAGTTTGTTATTCCACAGGAATCAAAACCCACAGCTTTCTCTGGTCCCTCCTATCCACCTTCCTTGGCAATTTAGCTCTAATAAGATATCCTTCAGCTGTCTTTGATATCTTTTACTGAGAGGACATGCTGTTTAGCCCTGGGAGGAAGGTGAAACACAGAGGCTCTTTCTCCTCTCTCACTTGCATTCTGCACAGTGAAATACGTCACTTTTCCCAGTTACAAGTCCCGTGTTTCCCGTAAGTGCCCATTGAGAGGACCATATTGTTTACAATTCCTCTCAACTGCTACCAAGACCACTGTCAGGCCTCTCTAAACAGGCATGAAGAACTTGTACAAGCTGAGCAGAAATAAAACTACTACTAGAGTCTCACTATACCTCTCCAAAAGCTGAGAAGTGCCTGAGTGCCATCTTGTCCAGGACACTTAGTGGTTGATATGTACCCAACAGCTTTGCTCTAAATGAAGGAAAGCTTCATGGATTTTACATGGTTTACACTGGCACAAAGCAAAGGGGAAGCAAATGGGGCTACAGTGAATGATAATTACTACAGTAATAGCTTGCAATAAACCCCATTCTCTTCTCTGAGGAACAATATTTCCTCTGCAACCTTTAATTAAGTTGAGATCTGAGCTTTTTGTGGACTAATCTCCTGCATAGTCCCCACTTTACAGTGTGGATACCAGGACTCATTTGTAAAGTAACTTGTCTGTGACAGAAGTCAAAGAAAAAGCCAGGAGCAGAAACAAACCAGGCTATCCTATAAACGTGCAGTTTCCACTAGAGCCTGAAAGCACATTTATTCAAGTCTAGATTTTGCTTTTGCTTGATAATCCTGTGCCTTAAAAACAAAACTATTCTTTTTCTATCAGTAATTTCAAAATCTACCTATTATTGGGAGGATGAATGGATTCATTAGGCAATTGATATAGCTGCATTGAGAGTCTAAAACAAAACACTTTTTTGATTAATTAATTTTAAATATATATAGGTCCTCTAACAACATGTTCCAGAGAAATGAGTTAAGGACAAAACACTCAGAGGAGAGTTTCATTCTGATAATTCTTATTTAAAGTCACAGCTACTACCAATCAATTATCATTGCTATCACAGTTAAAATTAGATTTTTGTAAAGCAGATGAAGAGTAATACCACATACTTCTTAAAAAATCCAGTTTAAATGTAATTTAGCTCATACCTGTAGTTAAACAATCCTGTCATGGATTATCAGACAGTATGACTCTTTTAGTCTCTAGAAACTACATACATCAAAGATTTGGAAGCCAATGTAAAAATATTTTGTATTTTTTACTACAAAAGTTGCCCTGCTGTGTGACACCCTACATAACCAAGAAAATTTCCCAAAAATATAAAGCGTTTTCAGCACAATCGATTTGGGGTACATTTAAATGACAAGACAGATGACCAAACTAAAATGTCCCTGCTGGAAACAACAGAACCCTTTCCTTCCAGAACTTAAAACCAAACACTGTTTGCAAAAGTAGTTCAGAAAATACAGTGCCACACAGTGAAAATGATGAGCTGTGATTTTTCTGGGGACCCAAATCACACAGGGTTTTATAAAATGACCTGACACTAGGGTATACATCTTCCAACTCAGGTAACAGCCTATTCCTTCCCTTCTTGAGGTACATATACATATACATATATTGTTCATATACATATTGACAAACAGCTCAAAGTTGGCTGTGAAAATAGTCAGAATGTACTGCAGAATTTTAAACTTGTATATAATATTATTTTAAAAACCCCAACAAACCAAAAACCAAACCAACCAAAAAAACCAAAAGCAACAACAACCACAAAAAATCCAAACAACCAATCCCAGCCGACCCTCTCCCTCTGTTTTTCAGTTTTTGATGAAAACAGGATCAACCTGTACTGGTACTCACCCATAGCAGCTCATTTATTTCAGTCCAACCTTTAGATCAAAGCCTCCCAAACTACCCTCGCAGAATGTCCTTAGAGTTGGCAGGCTGAGATTAAATTTTTTCTTTTCTAAATAATGGAGATACAAATATTGACATCTTAAGATTTCAATTGAGTTTTTCAATGTGATTTCCTAGTATTTGGAGAAGATCCATTGTGTTTAGCTGGTAAACTGTAAAATCTATCCACAGTCCTTCACCAAACAGTTTCATAAAATCATTGCAAATTGAAGAACAACCCTTAAAAATGGGCCATGATGTGTCACTACATCTTGGTCTTGAATCCTCGATGAAGATGTTGAGACACATCACCTAAATTACCAGGACACTTCAGGTATGTTGCTCTAGGTTTCAGCCTACATCTCACTACACTATCAGTTTCATTTCTTTGGCTCCACAGAAGTGGAATTTAGAGTCCTGTCACTTTGAAACACTCCTCTAGTGCACAGATAATCTTGTATTTCTCCAGCCTGACTTCATCACCATTAATGCTCATTACAACTGTGCTTCAGCCTTCCATGTGAAGGAATTCAGATTTCCCATATAACAGAAGCCAAGTGAAGGGGCTACTGTTTCCTGCTCTCAGGAAAAAAAAATCTACACCAGAGACTCCATTTAGGTGAAAAATTGTCACCGCACAATAACACAAACATCTAGTCACAAAGTCTCAGTTCTTAAAAGAGACCTGAGTCATCCTCCCAGACGCACAAGGGTAGCTAAGGGAGTATTGTATGGCAAACAGTGACAAAACTGAATCGCAGATTACAAATTGCAAAGCAGAAACTCGGTCTCAGGGAGATTAAAGGTGAGCAAAATAAGAAATTTAAACTGTATGCAAGCTTTAAAATCATCTTGCAAAGTGCCACGTTCCTCCAAATCAGCAATAGCAACTGTTTGCATCCATGTATTTAATATGAGCTGAGAATAGACTGTTTAAAATCTATGAAAAAAAAGGAAATTTTTTTTCATTCTTCTTTACCAGAGTGGAAAGTTGCTTCACAACTTTCAAGATATTTGCAAATTCATTCAGTTTTTAAAAAAAGCTCACCCAAAGGAATATGTGAGATGTATAGGACCTCAGATTCCTTGAGGCTTGTTTATTTTCAAGTTAGGAAAACAAAGCTACTAGAAAGGGTAATGTGTTTTTGTGCTGGTTACAGTTTCCATTGTCTAAAAAACAATTTTCTGTCAAGAAATTATTTTGACTGAGCTTTGGTTAGTAATGGGCTTTTATGATTCAATAAAGTTCCGTTTATTCTGTTTATCTGTTTATAACCCAACTGCAGATTGTGAATCACTTCCATTTGGTAATCTATTGAGATTTATAGTTTTCCACGAAGCTGACAAACTCTCTCAATCTGTATCTCACAAAAAACCCACAACAACACCTGCAAATCAAAAAGTAATTGCTAGAGAAAATATCCTAGAAGCATTTCTGGTTTGGTATATTTAAGCTTTTATTAGATATATTTGAGACCAAATTTTACCTACATTCAGGTACTTTGGAAATTATTGGTAGGAGCACATGATTATTTTGGCGTATAGTTCCCTGTGATGCACTGTGTCCCTACTGGGAAAAGACAAAACAGTTCACCGAGGATTGAGTGCCTGAATGTCAGACTATTAGTTGTGCATAGACTGACACCTGTGCAGTATCAGGTTTATTGTATTAGTGTTGTTCATCCTTATCAATATCACGTCGTTATCATTTGTGCTTTTTTCCTAGATTTTCAATCAGATGCTGTTGGCAAACATAGAAATAAAAAAGCGAGCAAGTTGTATTTCTCATTCATTTTGATGTTTTAAAACCTGCACAAGGTAAAGGTGTTTCATTGATAAGCGCAAGTTAAAAACTATCCACTAAAAAGTCTCCCCACATTATTCATTATAAGTGAGATTTTGAGTGGTATTTTAGACACCGAATGGAAGAGACGTCCACAGAAGCAAAGCTGTACACTGAGGTAAATACAACTTCTGAGATTTCAGTCAATGGGAAACACTCAGTTCTTCAGAGGTATGGATGATATGTGTAACACTCATGATGATATGTGTCATATTATTATCAGAGGTAAATGAATTGCAGAAACAACAAAAGAATAAAGCTTGTAAGAATATTCTCTTAACTATTGCTGCTGTATACTTCATTTTATAGGAAGAGTGAAAGGAAAATAAAGTTTCAAATAATCCATGGATTTGCATAGTAAGTAACATCTTGCAACTGAATCTGTTGAAATACTTGGTTCCTAGATAGATTACAGCTTTGCCAGTCTGTTAAGTGTTCATGAACATAAAAATGAGAAGGCTGAGTTCAGAAAACACCATTTTGTCACCCACTTTTTTTCTGTGTCCTTCTGAGGTGTTGTGCCCAAACACAGTGCACTTTATCAATAGTGCTGGTAGCAGCTCACAGAGCATCACTGTATCTCCTCAGGGATGTCACAGCCTGCATGATAACTGACCAGCAAATGGAGAAGCATGTGGATGAAAACAGCAACAGAAAATAACGTGTATTGCAGTCTGCTACAAACAATTTCTCATCATGCCTAGTCCTGCTGTTTGCAGACTCTCTCCAAGTCCGCTGGACACGGGCAGCAGAAGGCCCTCACTCTGGCAAGCAGCTTCCTTGAAGATACACTCACAGAATCACAGAATATGTCGAATTGGAAGGGACCCACGAGGATCATTGAGTCCAACTCCTGGCCCTGCACTGGAGCATCCCCCAAGGGTCACACCATGTGCTTGAGAACATTGTCCAAACTCTTCTTGAACTCTGTCAGGCTTGGTGCTGTGACCACTTCCCTGGGCAGCCTGTTCCAGTGCCCAACCACCCTCTGGGTGAAGAATCTTTTTCTAACATCCAACCTAAACGTCCTGACACAACTTCAGGCCATTCCCTTGTGTCCTGTTCACTGGTCACCACAAAGAGGAGATTAGTGTCTGCCCCTTCTCCTCCCCTCACAAGAAAGTTGTAGAGTGCAGTCCCCTCAGTCTCCTCTTCTCCAGGCTGAACAGAAAAAGTGACCTCAGCTGCTCCTCATAAGGCTTTCCCTCAAGACCCTTCTCCATTCTCACTGTCCTCCTTTGGACACTCTCTAATAGCCTAATGTCTTTCTCATTTTATGGTGCCTAAAACTTTATACAATATTCAAGATGAGGGCATACCAGTGCAGAGCAGAGCAGGACAATCCTGTTCCTCGATCTGCTGGCAACAGCAGAAGTCTTGTCAGTTATTCCTAAATGCATTCTCCCTTCTTTGGGCTGGAGGACTGAGGTCATGGATAATTAAAATATCATAATCTCTTCCATTATGCACTCTACTTTTAAGAAGCTCGCTGTCTGCAATGCTCTGCTCTCTGGCATCAGCAAGTGAAAGAATAATTCATCCTTTGTCTCCTGAACTATTTTTTGCCTCACAAGAATGCAGAAGCTCTTTTCAGGAGAGTGTAGGTTTTCTGAAGAATCATGCCCACAAAGTCCAGTAGACTACCTCGAAGAAGACAGCCAAGAGCCATCCTCTTGAGATTCAGCCATTTCTCTTGTTCCACAATCTGAATTGCCTCTTTCAGGCACTCATGGGGAGAAGAGTTAAATATTAGCTTTGAATGCTGCTTTTCAAAGACGACCACATCATTCCTCATTTTGAAGTAAACAACTCTTGCACTGCACAGTAGAATGAGCTAGATGTTTCTTGTGCTATCTATAAATTGGTCGTTTTGTCTGTGTTCTCTGCTTTCTTTATTTCCTATGGATAAACATCAGTAAAATATGAAAAACCTTATTTACTGGTGTATAGCTTTGTGGCAAAACCAGCTTACAGCATTCAAATCACATCAGCTCTGTCACTGCCTCCCTCTTCAACAATTTTTTCAAAATTCTGCTTTCATGCACTTTTCCTCAACCAAGACAGCTCAGCCGAGTAATCTTTTCTGTTATCAGGAAGCCAAGAAATGACAGTGAAGGCACATCTCTAGTAGCCAATTTAAACACTGAGGACTTTAAATGGAACATAGATCCTTTTCCCAGTTCATCCAGACCTGTTCTATGAGATGGCAAAAAGGGGAGCTTCTGCAGACATCATTACTGGTGGTATTAATGATCTCATCTCCTCTGACATAGGAAACACAACAGCTAGTGGTCAAGGTGGCTGGGAATAAGGAATGTACTGTATTTTTTAAACAGATGAAGACCAAATGACCCCACAGTCACTCCTGCTAGTTTAGAGGGGAGAAAAGAGGGAAAATCCACTTTTGCTTGTGTTTCTGCACCATCTTAGAAAAAGTACTGTTACTATATGTATTTTTAAGAAAGCCAAAATATCCTTGTGCTTTATGACACTTTTCAGTGTGAATTCAAAGTGTGTGATATGTAGCACTGGTTCATGGCCTGAAATATCTATTTCATTCCAAGACAGCCAGCTCTGTTTTAGATGCTGCTTTTCTGTAAAATGTTAGGAGGACCATCAGAGCACTTACCCTGGCTGCCTTCTTCAGATAGGTCCATACTTCTATCAGGACAAACCAGTGGTATGTTTGATTCATGTCATGGGAAAGAGTGTAAGTGACACCAAATTTAAATGTAGTATTCCACTGATTTACCATAATAATCTCTCAGGCCTCTGAATTTTAAGAAGCAATGCATGCAAGATCTAAATCATGGAAAAAAATACAATGTTGATATAAGATGCAGAAAAAGCAATTCTCCAGGCCCTGCTTTTTTTTTTTTTTATGGAGAGATTCACTTCATGATGGCAAAGAAGTGTTTCAGCCCATCAATTGACTGATTGTTGCAGTATTTGTCGTTGTGGCGCTTACTTGTTTTGCTAAAGGAAATGTTTTAACAGGGAGCGTGCACACAGACTGGCACAAACTGGAATATACCCACATTCCTGACAATGATGGTTTACTTAGCTGTGCAGAGGGAGACTGTTTTCAGCTGGCTGGTTAGACTGCCCATTTTCTCATGAAAAAGGAAAAACGTAATACCACAAAGAATCATGGACTTTAGCCGCCTGATTTCGCCACCAGTTCTAAATTCTTCCAAAACAAAATACCTCAAAACTTCCAGTGGGCAACAAGGTGTGCATTTATGCACTGCTGTGGGAGGCTGTGGAATGGTTTTTCATGGTGACTTTCAGCTATCTCAGTGTACAAACACAGCAAACTTAAGTACTGGTTGGTCTCCTGGATGTTACTGTGGCATAACTTTTTTCTCCAAAAACTCTGCTTTACATTACCTAAGAGTTTTGTACTTAATGCATTAAACCCCTAAGGGATTGGATGAGGATATTTGCAGATCATTTTAGAGGATGAGATGGTTATGAGATGCAGCAGACTGGAACAGCTCACCTGGGGGAAGAGTGAAGGTATGGATAGGTTTTGTACAATGAGAAGGTAAGAGAGAGGGTGTTCACCCAAATTCTCCACCAGTAGGACAGGACTCAGTTTGAAACAGGTAAAAGTCACTACAGACAGGAAGTGCACTTCCGAAACATGGTGCCGAAGGACTCATGGCGAGGAGTCAGATGAAACCTCCAGGTTCAAAACAGGATCAGACAAAATAAAGCAAATTAGGGACAAAAAAGATATGATTGAGAATGGGGAGGAAGGGATCTTCCCTGAGGTATCTACAATCTAATAGATATTTTTATGCATTTGTTAATGCAGAAAAGTTAATCTCCCTAGGATGCCTTCTTCTGCAGAGCAAGTCATGAAGGATTCTGCCTCTCCTCAGTGACTCTTTAGTGAGATCAGGGAGTCTGATGCATTTAGGCTATGTTAGCTTCAGTTTAAACCTCTCCTTAGATAAGGAAAATATAATTTAATGAGTCCATGATAAAGCTAAAAAAGTCATATGGTAGAAACAAAGAAACCATCACTATGAGTTACTTTTAGAGCAAAAGTTAATGCTCAAACCCCCAAATACTCAAACTTTTCTCCCACTAGGTCAACCCTTCACTGACATGAAGACAAAGTTCAGCTAGAGTGGCTCAGCTATATCTTTATCGCCTTGTGGTAGTGGGATTTTGGCAATTTCTTGAGCCAGGGGCAGTGTACTTTTGACTGCTAAGAAAGAGTACTGCTAGCCTTGCTTCAGCCGGTGAACGAGAACTAAGTGAACCGTATTTTTTGCATCAGTTTCAGAAGTGAGATTATAGCGTTTGACTCAGAAATTACTTTCGACCATTTCTTTTTCTTTATCAAGACTAACTACTTTGGCAGTCAGTCATTGTTTTCCCCACTAAACCCACTTTGATTACATTGTCTTTCAGTTTACCCTTGTTCACAGTAACCCCAAATTCCTTGATGAGTGGCAATCCATGTGTAAGCTGTCTAAAAGGTAAGCTCTTACTGGAAACTGTACCGTACATAATTATGACTCAATCTGAACAACAACAAAAACTGGCTCTGTGTTTTGATTTATCAGCTCTACCGTGTAATGTTAACTCATCTTTCTAATCTAGGCCAATAACACAGACTGCCTCATTTCAAGTTTTCTTTGCATCATTCTGTACACCAGACCTGCCAAATTGATTTGCATTCCTCTGCTTCTGCATTGACTTTTGAGTCTTAGCTGACCTCTCATTAGCAAAATTCACCACCTAGACAGAAGTGCTGTTTCTAGATTCAAATTGTCCCTGGCTTCAAAGTGTAAAAATGGTGTCTATGTTTATACAATATATTCATATGTTATAATATGTATCCATAATATAATAATGAATTACAGTGATCTATGACACTAACTTCTCTTTTCCACTCCTTCCTCTGTTTATGGCTACTATTAGGTGGAAAAGAATCACAGAAAACAACTTTACTGATGGGACACTCTCCTGTCTGCTGGTTCCACAAGAGATCAAATCTTGACCCAACCCCTCTGCAGAACCTGGTGCTTTGGGCTTCCCCTCCTTCCTAGAAAAGATATTTCATGTGGATGGATGGTTTCTGCATTTGAGTCTTTTTCTTACCAAGCTGTGGTGTGCAAAGTAGCTTCTTGACTTTCTGCTTCGTGCCTTGCTGTGAATCCCAGATTCTCATGGGTTGCTTGCTAGCGCTGGTATTTATTGCTAAAACGAATTTCACCAAGTTTACAATTCCAAGAATTCTGTCTCACATGTTAACAGGGAGTGAAGAAAGAAACTGTGCATGAAATGAAAAACATTCTCTTGACCGTGTAGGTATAAACTGTCTTTTCTCTGAAACCCATCACAAAAAGTCATCCAGAAAGGAACCAGAAGTAAAATTAGTCATTGGCCTGGTAAAGCTGTCAGTACAAGTCCTCTTTGTATTTTCCAACAATGTACACAGTTTAAAATAATAGTCACCGGAAACCAAGAGAAATATGACGATACTGACTTGGTGTAAGTGTAAATGAAACAGCACAAAAATTTAAAAATACCTCAAAGATAAACACATCTGTTTGTCTGGTAGCCACCTCTTGCTTTAGAGCAACTCTTTCTATTCCTGTTCTGTTCAGCTTCACCGTCCCAAATGGAATTATGGTTCTCTTTCATTTAATTTTATTTAATAGAAACCATTTATTTAATAACTTTCTTAATTTTTAGAATTTAATTTTTAGAAATCTTTATTTTTTTAAATCTAAATGGACCAGTATTAACATATTCATAAAGATGCATTCATTTTGTCCGCGCCATATAAATATTTTTGTTTCAGACAGTTTGTTCCCAGAACACAGGGATTCTTGAAAACAGCAGACTCAATTAGCAATTACACATAGGCTGTGGATATGCACCCTCTTGGTCTGTAGCTTAACAAGCTGAAGAAGTTGCTGAAGCAACACCTTGTCTCCATGCATTCATCACCTTCTCTCAGTGGTCCCTATGCAACATCCATCAAAAAGACAATTTTAAGAATTTAAAGAAGACCCCACAGTGATAGCAGCTTATTTTGACTGAAACAAGTCATGGGAAGTCACATGAAGAGTCTGGCCAGCAGATCAGAGGGGTTAGTAACTTTCAGTGGCAGAGTGGGAAGGAGGCTGGGGCAATCTTTTTTTTGGCACAGCTGCAGAAGGAAAAGAACATGCATCCATAGACTTGTGCAAACACCAGCTGCAAGAGAGGAGATGAGAGAGCCAGAAGAAATGCCATATGGGCATGTCAATGTGCATGCAGCTTGGAGCAAAACATGTTGGGCTTGCAGTGAACTTAGTCCACTCAAGGAAACAGGAGATTTGTCATTTACATCTGTGGCAGAACTAATTCTGAGTTCTGAGAACAACTTGAACTGTATTAAGTGAAAGGACAGTTTATCACACACCATAAGATGAGTGTCAACTTGTTAAACCACATAATAAGAACATGTGTCTGAGCCCTGAATTCTTACTTATGCACCTAAAGAAACAGATTGAATTTCATAAGCACTGGGAATCCAGGCATCTCCTGTTAACTTAATCATTCCAAAGACAACTGTGAGGTATCCAAAGTTTGGGAAAATAAAGCCACTTATATGGCCAAGGAATCTACTTTTAAGTGCACACGTGTTAATCTTTCAGTCTGCACAACTGAATGCAAGAAAATAAAGCCCATTTGGAAAAGAAAATTTTAAATATTGCCTCACTTTATTAAAAAATGTTACAAAAGTTGCAAGAATACTCAAATAGACTAGACCATAGTGGAGCACAATTATAGTGTTTTAGATGACAAAGGCAAGATCTTAGCTTAGTACAGTCATGGTTAAATTTCTTCTAGGTACATAATTCCTTTTCTACAGAACAGAAACCTGTTATTCCCATAAAATGCAAATCAGTCTCTAATTTCCAAATCTAAAAGTTATGTCAATTATTTCAGCAGCTGTTATCTTTCAGATACACGTAAGCAGATCCTACAGCTTTTATATTTAGTCATAAAAGAAATTACTTAAATAGCCAACAGCAATCTCTGAATAATGCAATGACATTTCACCTTTTTATTAATTTTACTCCATCTTTTAGAGGTCTTAGAGGTGAAACTGCCCCACTGTCAGAGATGGAACGTTTTACAGGAGTTTTGTTCTCTACATCCAGAAGACTCGAGAGAGTGAGGCAGTGAAATTACTCTCACAACTTGACGGTTTCTAGATTTGAATGTGCTTGGTAGTGGAGACTCAGCTGTGTCAAGCCATATCAGTCATCTTGCCCAAGCTCGGTGTGCAGTTGTGACAGCTGTAAAATGCTGTGGAGCACTGTGTAGTATGGTACAACCAGAGCTTCATTGTAGTGGGGGCTCTTGAGCTTGAAAGGAACAGACATAAAAAGAAATAGGGAATGGGGAGGGTGAAGTTTTGAATAATTGAAGGCATTAAAAAAAAAAAAAAGAAAGGCAAATTCTCTGCATGTACTGCATGTACTTAAGTCTTTTTCATTGCATCAAACTTTGTACAACATATCATGGCACATTCATTTTTACAGTCTGTGTTTGAGATATTACAGTATCTCATTTTCCAAATCTTCTTTGGTAACCTCTTTACCATATGTTAGAGAAGCCAGTGGTAAAGAAACAGAACCACTGTGCACAAAGGTCATATATCAGGCACCTGAGTATAATAGATAGGAAAAGAGGCTGCAAACTGCTTTTATCAGTTCCCCAGACTCAGACCAGACAGTGTCTCAAAGTGTCTGGACAGATGAAGGAGCAATAAGTTGTTTTTTCTTCTTTATGCTGCCTACAGAGGTCTTGTGGGGAAAGCTGTGCTGGCTGAAATCTGGAAGGAACTAAGATGTTGTATGCCTTGCCCAGATAGATAGTGGCCTGATATTGGTCAAGTCCTCCTGGCCCCTATGCCCAAACATGTTGTTCTCTCTCTTCTTGCTATATGATATAATCAGGCAGTCAAGTCTCACCTAAAATTTTGTTCAACATAATATACCTTTATTCCATTCAGAATTTAATCTAATCATTTACTTGACATGTGCATTTCTTTGCACATTTCAAGTACACGTTTTCCTTCCACCAAGTTTTTTGTACACACACAAGTGTGTGTATACATACAAATATATACAAGTGTTTGTGTGTTTATGTGCATATACATACATACATCTGCATGGACACAAATATAAATGTAACAATCGATCAACCAAAGTGATGTCTGTTATAAGGGACCTGACATCTCAGGAGCTGCTTACCACTGGAAATAATATGAAATCAGTAGGATGTTCTTGTCAGCCTTCCCCCTCGTGTCTTCCTCATACCTTGACTCACCGTTGCTGTCCTCTGTTTCAGCATATTAATGCTGTGCTGTAGTACTGCACAAGTCTGTATTTAAAGTGGACACTTTTAGAACAGCATTAAGTGAGCTCTTCCTAGCTGAGGAATCTGACTATGCATTTGGCACTGTTCTCCCTTGACAGAAGAGGAGGTGCTGTTACGTGAATAGGAGGACAGTGGCCTTTCCACCTGCCAGTGTCTATGTTTGAAAACCAAACAGCCAGTTATGCTGAATCCAAGGAAGTTCAGCTGGAGAGTGAGAAGCTGGAAGGAAAAACCTTCTCACTTCTAAATGTTTTCTGCTTCAAACAAACTGGCTCAAATCAATTTGACATCAGTGAATCACACAACTAAATCCTGAATGGAAGTCAGTTATGGATAAATTTAAACCAAAATATATTATAGCTTGACTCTATTCTGAAAATATTTATGTACGTTTGAACTGGAAGTTGCCTGTTTCAAACAACTAGTGAGATTAGCATGAATTAAGTTAAACAAATGTATTAGTACTTTCTAGCTGAAGTCTGACCTTGATTCAGTAAGCGATCTCCTCAGATGAGACACAATAATTGGTCATGATAGGTCCCAACCTAATGTGCCAAAAAGATGTTATCTGCAGGGTGAGACAAAACATCTACTTTGCCTTTATATTTGCATACATGCATTAGGCATACATATCTGGCTAATGATTGTATCAGCTGTTTGCATCTTCTTAAAAAGCTATCATTCAGTTTTTGATTCTGTGAGCATTTAGACTGGGTTTACAGGTGCAGCAGGCCACAGCAGGTCACAGTAGGTTGCAGCACATAACTTCAGCCTAATTGCTTTGAAAGTGTCTAATTTTCAAATGCAATCCCTCTTGGCATTTACTTACCAGCTTTCAGACATTGCAGCACCCCTGTTTTGTCAGATTTCTAAACTCTTACGCAACATATCTCAATCTAGTACTTGTCTGCTTCTCTCATCTGATCTTGTAGGTGTTCTTACATCTCTTCTAGTAATGAAGGATGATTCCAGTAGAAGCACTTCCACGTTTTCACCTCACGTAATATCCAGCTCCATCCTCCTTTTCCCACTGAAGTACAAGAAAAAATGAACTGCAATGTGAAGGGATCAGTCTGAAATCCATCTTACATAGAATTACCCAGAATTAACAAGGTTGGAAAAGACTGTAGAGATCATCAAGTCCAACCTACTACCTACCCAACACCATGCCATCATCTAAACCATGTCACTAATTACCTCATCCAACCTTTCCTTAAACATACCCAAGGATGGTGACTCCACCACCTCCCTGGGCAGCCCATTCCAATGATAAATCACTCTCTCTGTGAAAGTTATTCCTAATATCCAACCTAAACCTTTCTGATGCAGCCTAAGACTGTGTCCTCTTGTCCTGTCACTGGGGCCCTGAGAGAAGAGACCGACCCCCGCCTTCTTCTGAAAGGCCTTTTCATGTCTCTAGCATTTAGAGGTGAACACCATAAATCCCAGGCAGTAGACTGCTCTGAGTCCCTCTTTGATGATTTAAATAAAAAACTACAGTGACTAATCCTTTTTTTTTTTTTAGATAAGAGAGAGACCATGAGCAATTTTATAGACTCTTGGGTTAGGTATTCCCATGGCCAAAGAAGCATCTCACCTGTTGTAGTTCTTGACTGCTTAACTATGTTGCATAGAGATTTAACCTCTGGGTGAGGTATATTGACCTGTAAAATTATGCTTTTTGCCATAGACTGCCTCAGAACATTTAATACTCATATGGTTTAATGGTTATCCAAGAGGCAAGAACTGCTACTTCTGGTTCTTAAAGGCAAAGAAGGAATTAAGTTTCACATATTTCTTCTCTCTGGTTCTGTTTCTGCTAGCCCCCACATTACTGAGGAAAGCTCACAATGCCCATAATCTGTGTGAATTTAGCATAACAGAGGCAGGTAGGGATGGAAGAGAGTTCAGGGTAGTGAATTCTGATTAAAAAATTTGCAGTTTGAATATTGGGAAGAAGTAGAATTTCAGATATTTCCTCTGGTTTATTTATGCACACACTGCCTTTTTTGGATCCAGCTGGTAAAGATTTAGGCCTCTCTGCATATTGTGAAAGGAGGGTAGTATTCTTACCTTTCAGGCAGTGGAGTTGAATAAGATATTTAAAAGCTGCAGTATAACACTGAAAACACTCGCATCCTGAGGGAGAAGACTTCTAAGAGTTTAATTCCCATTGACTCACATCAGTCCAGGTGATTTTTAAAAGTTTTAACTCAGTACCCTTAAGTTACAATCTCTCCAGGGCAGTGACCAGCTGTTTCATCTGGCTGCAGATCAGTATCTATTCCTAGAGTTTACAGTGATAGTGAATGCAGTGGCAATCAACAACTTACTATCAATTTAAATATATGAAGTATAGCACCTGGCCTGGAAGTATTTGTTTCCCCTGTCTTTCCCCTCTGCATGTACTGTTCTACTTCATCTGAGAGCAAAAGATTCATCACTATCTCCCTCCAATGGTAAATTTTGGTAATTTCTTTTGCAGAAAGAGAAAGATATTCAAACATATTAGAGTACTCACTATTTACAGGGTTTTTTCCAGTATAATGAGTAGATGGAGAGATTGACAATTTTAAAAGTCAAATACACATTAGAACACACAGTCATTCCTGAATAACAATTCTCATTTATTAAGTAATTATTTATTTGTACATACTAGAATCACAGGGCTGAGCCAGAAGGCTGAGCAGGAAGCTCAGGAGATCTCTATTTCAACCTCCTACTCAGACTCAGATGCTCATGTCCACTCAGGTTTGGCAAGTGCCCGAGGGGTCCCATTGTCCTCAGCATGAAAAAGCTTTTCCTTACGCCCAGACTGAACCTCTCATCTCAACTCATGCCCCTTGTCCCTCAGCCTCCCAGCAGGCAGCACAATGAAGACTCTGTCTGTCTCTTCTCAACCATCTGCTCACAGGTGCTGTTCCCTTCCCCAGGCTGAACCAGCCCCGTTTCTCCACCTCGCTGCATGGGGAGAATACTCTGTTCCCAATACCTCACTTCTGTCTGTCCACATCTTTCCCACAGAGGTCCCAGCTGAAGGCAGCACCTACACATAGTCTGACGACGGCTGAGCTGAAATATCATGACATTTAGTGTCTGTGCTTCTATTAATATAACAAAATATCAAGCCTGAGAAAGATCCCATTGTCTTCCTTCCATGTTCATTTTAGTGGCTGGATTTCTCTCTCTTTACAACATTTGGATGAAGGCAACTGTTAGCAGCTGGCTGATGGCCACAGGGCAGAGTCACCTCTCCCTGACTCTGCTCCTGGGGAGAACTCATATGACAGAGTGGCCCTTTACAGGACCTTCCTTTTCAGGATATGAAGAGGGGATGGGCCAGGGCAGAAACATTCACTGGGAGTATGTGTCTTTTACTGAAAACATGGAAAATATGAATATAGCTCAGTAGAGAACACTGATCACACAAGTCAAGGTCAGGTCTTGCTGTGGTTTCACTGTTTCCCGGTAGAAGTTGCAAGAATTTCCATGCTTTTCTGATCTGAATTTCATTTGGAAAGTATGTAAATGGCTATTTTCATTGCTTATACCAGCTTAGTCAGAAACTCACGCCAAGGAAGAGAGGCATTTTCCAGAATTTTCACAAATAATAAAGCCATCATAAGAGATGCTGAAATAGAGATTTGACAGCACAGCTATGGAACTACTTAGTGTGACAGAGCCACTGGTTGTGATAACTCAGCATGCGGCACGGGCAAGCCCAAGTGAGGTAGCAAAAGCTGTGCTATTTGACTCCAAACCCTCCTTGTTATTAGCTGTGAATTTTCTTGTAACTTTTGTTTTGATATCCTATTCTGCTCATGACTTGCTGTGATTTAGTCAGCAACATGGTAATCTAGATAATAATAAACCACCAAGAATAATATATTTCATATGGTAAAATACTAAAAAAAATATTAAGTGTTCAAGAGTATGTAATTTTTACAAATACAAAAGACTATGCTCATGTAGATAGAGTTTGCAACTAATTTCAGGGATGAAAATTATATTTTTAGCATATATGTATGTAGGCATAATGAAAGATGTGTAATAAAATTGGAGGTGTAATTTATTCACAAAACTAATTTGACAAAATGAGTTGTCAGAAAAAAGAGAATTGCAAGTCCTGGACATCATCACTGTCAATGAGACTGAAACTAGAGACTCCAGCTACTTACTCCAGCAAAAAGTCATCATGTATGAGATCCTCACGCACCATCACGTCTTAAAATCTAAATGTGCAGAAGCAGAGAGAGAAGGGCAAAAACACTGCAATCAGAGCCAAACCAAGTAATTTCGGTGCCCATCGTGGAATATAAATTATGTTTTTCTCCTTCCTCAATCCTGAGCAGGCAGCAAGCAACACACTCAAGGCAGCATGAAAACAACTAAAGAATGTGGTAGTTTTGCAGAGGGCATCTGAAAACATAGGGAGAATAAAAGTTTTCAACTTTCTCTTTGTCAGAAGATGGCTGAAAACTTATGTCCCTGTTCCTTAATACTTGTAACTTGTGGAGGTTAGGATCCTGGTGAAGGCTGTCAGTGAGTCAGCCACGCCTGGTGAGGAGCACTTGAGATGGGACACTATTTAGGCTTTCCCTAATACCCAGCATAAGGCCTACCCTGTGTTAGTAGGCAAACCTGGGAGATGGTCCTCCTCCCTTTACCCTCCTAGGATGTTTACTTCCTTGTGGCAAAGGAAAAGATGTGCCTTCTAGTTGTGATTCTCTGTCTGGCGATCAAGGATGACGCCTCTAGGGGCTCAACACTACAGTGTTCTCTAATCAGGCCAAAAAATAACAGGTAAGACAGAGCCCTGCAACTATTTCTTAAACGTCAGTTGCTCTGGGTTGAATGTTAAGTGTGTAGTGAACTAGCTGATGGATTTCTTACTATCCCTTTTAAATGTCTTCAGGCTGATGAAATTATTGTCTGCCGCGTTTCCTCCTGCCACTTTCTGTGACAGAGCAAAGACCTAAAAAGGAAAACAAGCCAAATTTAAAGGATGCCATATTTAAAATTCTTATGTTATAGACATCTCTCTTCAG
This sequence comes from Serilophus lunatus, assembly GCA_013399895.1. NCBI lineage: Eukaryota > Metazoa > Chordata > Aves > Passeriformes > Eurylaimidae > Serilophus > Serilophus lunatus. The sequence goes on along the minus strand of VXBA01005864.1, from coordinate 731,540 downwards.
GTTTTTCACTGTGAAGTTATACTCTACATACCAAAAGCCTCAACATGTCAAAATTACATTATTTTACAGATACATATGCAGAGCCTTAATTCAGGAACAAGCCAATATATTAAAATGAAAAAAAAAAGGATGAAAAATTAGTTAAGCAGCAAAACCTCATGTATTTCTCACACTTAAAAAAAGATATTTTTTACTCTTGCTGTTTATTATTACAAATGGTAAATGTTACATTTTAAACAAATAATAATATGAAACTCTATTTTTATGGCAACAGTCTGAAGAATTCTGTGAGAAAATAATTATCTTATTTAGAAAATTTTTACTAGAACGCTTTCATACATTGCAGAAAGAAAAAGCATAGCTGTCTGAAGGGCAAAACAGAAAATGACATTTTCAAGGGAGAAGATACATAAAAAAACTCAAGCTGGGACCAACATTTCCTAGTATTGTTGTTTTCCTCTTTGTACATTTTCTAGGATCTGAATTTCTTCTTAATAACTTCCTCTAGCAAAATTTCATACTAAACAACTTAAATTTGGTATGAATAAAAAATATTCTTCAAAAAGAATACAAGGAATTCTTGGCAAGAACACTTACTCTCTAACTTTTAAAATGCTATTAGTGAACATACCTGATCATTTAATATGAGGTAATTTAGGAACATGTATTTCTTTGATATCCTTTAATGACACACAGTAAGGATTACATATGTTACCAAGCAGTGCTAATGATACATTTTCTTCATGATACAGAACTCACAAAATGGGCCGATGCTCAGTCGACATGGTTCATACCTGTGTATTCCAATCTTTTTTTTCTCCAACACTTCAGTTCCTAAATATTGCTGAATTTAATTCGTTCTGGCCTTGGATCCTCTCTGATGTGTCTGAGTACATTTCAGCTCAATAGGATTACAACCTTTCAAAGAAATTCTTATACTTCATTCAATATAGAATTTATAGTTTATAGAATAGACAATATGTTAGCAGAAATACAATCTAAAAGTTGTTTTTTCAAAGAAGCAGAGAAAATGAGAAGGGAGTCTGAAGAAAATCCCATACTAAACAAGCTATGAAACGTCTGTCCAAGTCCTGCCATGGGTGGCTCTGAAACACGTTGTAGCACATAGTGTTCTCTATGACAGGATTCCACAGACATACGAGAGTGCAAATATTTATTTCACAAATTTGGACTCTTTGGCGGAACATAAACATTTTGTATGTTGCCTGTAGCTTATTATCACAGATCCAATGTTACATTTCTCAGAAATCAATCATCTAGAGTGCACTTTGTACTGAGATCCAGGGTAGGCAAGTAATAATAAGGCTTTGTATTTCAATGAGAATCCAAATGCAAGTATAGGTGTATCCCCGAGAAGTCTGGTAGAGAGCCCTGAGTATTCTGACCGCAGGCCAAGCCCATTGGTATTGTACTGTTTATGGTCCTTTCCTTATTTTCACAGCCAGCTCTGGAATCTGCTTCTCTCTGGATGATCCAAGAGATCTGGGTGTTCTTGGCCAAGGAGCGGGTGTTTTTCCACAGGACAGGAAGGACTCAAGTAGGTACTCGTGAATGGAGGAGGATTGGACAGGTTTCTGCTGTTGGGAGGTGGTAACTCCTGGTCAGTGGTAAGCTGTCAGCAGAGGAAGAGACATACATATGTGCTTTTCATTGAAGAAGAGACAGAAATCTTGGTAGAGACCACACTCATTTCTCCACTGAAAAGTCTGACATTTCAGATGCTACCTGGAGGTCTCAACTGGCCGACATATTGTCTCTCATGTTGCCAGAGATATTTCCACACTGGGATAAAATGTCAAGTGGGATCTCTAAAAACATTTGAGATTTACTGGAGTGAATCACAACTAATGCCATATTACCACTAATTAATTTACTTGGGTCCTTTTCAGTAATTAGAGACAATATTTCTCCACCCACAGGTCACACTTTGAAACATCCCTTTGCAGTATTGGGCAACTGAAAAACATTCATTCTCTGACCAGAAAAGTACCTATTTTATAAGTTGAAACAAAATACCCCTTAACAGTAGAAAAATCTTATCCAACTCACTTTAATTCCAAGAGTACACTGAACTCTTTAAAAATGTATGGCATGAATTACATAAACTGACTACAAAAAATTTTTTTGTTCTTAAATTATTGCGCAAGAATAGCTACAAATTACTCTTTGTGTTATGACACAACATAACAGAGGAACTGTTTATGATTTTGTTTTCCACAGATCGAGTTCCACTCACCTCTTCTGAACCAGCCATGAACAAATTTTGCAGTTTTTCATGATCTGCTGTAGCTCGCCAGATCACTGTCTCCGGCTCAGTGCTGTTCGTTAAATGTCCTAATTCTTGGCTGCAGTGGTGGTACCTACAGGAGGAATTAGGACAAATTTATGAGCTGCTCTAACCTACAGTCTCCCATTCATGATACTAAACATTTTTGTTATCTGACATTGGTCAGGAACAGCCTACTCTTTCTCACTTACATGCTGTGAATCTCAGGAGAGGCAGAGTAAGGCACTAAAACCCAGTTGCGCTAACTTCATAATGCATGTGGGAAACTCCCAGGAGGAACATGTTGGGGAAACTGAATATTGTTGGTGTTTATGCAAGCATGCTGAGAGGCATTGACTTCACTGAGAAAAAGAACCTGGTTCCCTATTCCCTTGATTGTGCTGGAAGACCAAAGAAGGAATTAGTGAAACTCCTATCCACTGCTTATGCCCCTAGGTTTCTAATTATTGTATTATTAGAGTAAAATTAATCTCTTGTTGTACCTTGATGAGACAAATAGCATGATAAGATGAGATGAAATCTTCTATGAGACACCAGTATGGAAACTTGGATCAGCGCCCATTAATATGAGTCAGAGGCTGGCTCCTTAAGGCTCCCAGTGATAAAAGGAGGTAGTAGACTCATAAGCACATGCAACATTATTTGAGATTTTAGTAACCTTTTGGATGCCCCCTTCCTATTGACTATTGTGGTAATGTGACAGGCTCTGCAGCTCTACAGTGTTCACTCTCATCTTTGCCACCTTAAGCAACTTATTATCAGCAGATTTCCACGCTTCGCTTCCAAGTCACTTTCCAGAGCATTTCTGGAGAAGCTGAGCACAGATACCCCAGATGCAGAACATCACAGACGACATCTTCTGTTGTGAAAATTTGGCACAGCTCTCTGGGTGTCATAATCTGTTTTGACCTGTAAAGACACTGAAGTTAAGTACTTATACTTAACTGAAGTGGTTCATACCAGCAGTTGTATACCACTCTGCCACAAAATAATCATTGATAATATCTTAAAAATGTGTGTCTCTCTTCATGCCCCTAGATAGGTGGAATGAGAGAACGACAGAGATTTATGAAGCCATGACTGCTGCAATTAATGTAAATAAAATTATATTTAGAGTCTATAGATTGATTTTTAAGTGTTGTATGTGTCAGTAGTCTTTATGAAGATGAATCAGAATTTTTGTTTCTGAATATATAGGAAAATACGAGAAATCTTTCAAAATTATTTTTGCTCTTCCTTGCAAATGCTTGCAGCTCATGGAGGACCACAGGAGTGCAGAGATCCACCTGTAGCCCGTGGAGGAGCCACGCCGGAGCAGGTGGATGCTGGGGAAGGCTGTAGCCCGTGGGAGACCCAAGGTGGAGCCGGGTCCTGGCAGGGGACTGTAGCCTGTGGGGAGAGGAGCCCACTTGGAGTAGGATTCTCCTGTTAGGATGCGTGGCTCGTGGGGCCCACGCTGGAGCAGCCTGTGCCTGAGGGACTGCACCCTGTGGAATGTGAGCCATGTGGCAGCTGTGGGTGAAGGGCTGCTGCCCATGGGATGGACTCTCGCCGGAGCAGTTTGTGAGAGGAACTGTATCCTGTGAGGGATGGACCCCATGGAATGTGGCTGGAAGGACTCTTCTCCCNGTAATAAACTTGACTGTTATTCCCACATGGAATCTTGTTTTGCCTGTGACGGTGATTAAGAGAGAATCTGTTTTAGTCTTTATCATGAATAACGAAACTTCTCGTTATATTCTCTCTCTCCTCCATAGCTGGGCAAGGGGGAGTGAGAGAGTGGCTGTAGTGGGCCCCTGGCACTCAGCCCGGGTTAAACCACTACACTCAACCTGTATGCTGCTGTCCTGCTTGCAGTAAGCCAGTTGTTCGGTACCACATTGTGATATGTGGTGGCAGAAAAAGCATGGTGCAGATAATGAAGATTATTGGTTACTCAACAACATGTGGGCATACACAGAGAAAAATAGAGTGTAGGTGATATGAAGAGAGAGGAAAAGACAAAGAGAGAGACAGAGAGGGAAGATATCATTGGCTATTGATTAATATTTGCTAGGAGGACAGACCTTGTACAGAGAAAATATTTTCCCCATCAGACTGCTTTTAAATATTTTTTTCCAAACTGCAGCCTGAAGGAAACAGGAATTAAAAAAACCTCTGTTTTTCCTAGGTCATCATATCAACGCTGCTGATTGTTCAGTCCACTGTGATCTGCGTAAGTTGTTTTAGCAGTTGTATACCAACAGCAAACATTTGCCCGTTGCCTTCCTGTGTCACTGAGCTTCCCTCTTTGCCCAGGAACTGCTGGCCAGCTGCCACAGACAGTAGACTCACCATCTTGACTCGGTCATATTTATTAACTCAGTCTAGATAAACACAGCTGATCAGCAGCAGCCAGCATACCTTCCTCAGCTATTTTACCTGACAAATTCTATAGTCATGACTTGGAGGGTGACTATTTGCCCAGAGCTCTGGAAAAGGATGTGATGTCAGAAAGTATGAAGTGTTAAAACTAAGGCTCCAAAACAAGCCCTCTGAGATTCTACAACTCCTAGGAAATAACCTTTTCCAGGTTGACTGAAGAAAGCATGAATTAACAGCCAAGAGGTTAATTAGTTCACTGGTTCCAATGGAAAAAGTAATTTTTTGGTTTACCCAAAGAAAGGAAAGAATGTGAATTTAAAGAAGGGAACATATTATGGTGAAAAGGGCACAGTTATCTTCAGGGAGAGTGATTAATTGCAATGGTCTGAGAGCTGATGTATAAATATTTAGTAAGCACCTAAAACCAGTTCATAACCATTTCCTTTGAATATAACTTTTGCCACACTTGTGAGTTTTGCTTTAGTCTTAAAAATGAAAGAATGTTTTGCACTGTGGCCACAGTTACAGAAAGGATGAGTGTGAGTGGTAGTGACTGACATGGGTATCTGGGAGAGCTGTTGCAGTTAATAGAAACATCCTGTCAGCCCTTTACTGCTGTAATGATACTTTTCATCTACAGCAACTCTGGGGTGGGCAGAGGTACATTAAGCTCACATTTACCATAAAAAAATATTCAGAATCAGAGAGCCAAAACAGTGAGCAAAATGATTACCTGCCGTTGTCTGGTCTGTCTGCTGTCTAAGTCTCTGCTGCTGCATGAATTACTTGTCTTACATTTTCTGGTTTACATTTTTCTTTCTAATGAAATAACTGGCTAGATGCTGTCCAAAATTGTCTGAGCAGGACTGTTTAAGCTCTGCTAAACAAGTCCTGGAAGAGGAGAGGTAGTTTAATGAGTGCTGATTGGTGAGCTCCAGATACTACCAGAGATCTATTGTGGGAGGAAGGAGAAAGGAGTCTTTTCAGTACTGACAGCTGTAGCATAAATCTTTATTAGTTTTATTGTATTTGGTTAAAATAGCTCTCAGCTGGGCCTGTGTGGAAGTCAAAGCTACACATATCCCTTGTTTTCCATCTTGAATAGGGATTTTGTTCCTATGATCCCATGATGTCATGAGCTTGATTTTACTGTTGATGCAATGCCCATTTGCTTTTTCCCTGACTGCCAGGAGACAGAAACAGGCACACGAAGATGAGGGAGCCTATGTGTCCAGTCACCTACCCACCAGGGTACAGGGCTGAAAACAGAAAAGGAAGGTGAATAGAAAACAGTCCAAAACCCAGTCTGAAAGAGCTGAATAAAGCTACAGAACTGGATAAAAGGGTCCCTCTTACCTTTGGACCTGCTGTCTCAGCTCCGGAGGCACTAACAAGCTAGCTTTGTTTTTGTGATCCAACCTCTGGTTTGTGGGAGAAGGCTGGCAGCCAGAGGCCCTTGCCCCGTGCCGGCAGGGGAGCTGGGGAACACTCACGGCAGGACAGCCAGATGGATTTAGACATATTATGCACACCTCCATGAGTCTTCCACTATTTTGTTGTTACTTGGGCAAGCATGAACCTTTCCAAGAAAGGGACGATAGAGTAGAAGAAATATGAAGCATTTTCCAAGTAATGGTTCCCTAACTTACTCTTTTAAGAATGAAGTTGATAATCTATTGTTGGCATTTTCTCTGTTCTACAGGAAAGTTAGAAAGGCACAGAAAAGAAAAGAAAGAAAGGCACTGTAACTGCTAGTGAGACTTCAGTTTCCAGGTGATTTGTATTTCAGAGCCTGCTTTTTCATAACATAAAAACAACACAGGATTTTTTTGACCATAAAACTCACAATTGAATTAAGAATTAATGTATGTGGCACAGTTTGTATAAGCCTTCAAGAAACTCAACAAAAATACTGAATTTCAAATCTTTAGTAGCTCTCATTTCTAATAATCTAATAATTAAAAAAAATCTTGCCAATTCTTCCACACGTAGTGAAAATAGTAAAGAACAGGATGATAATAGTGAGTGGTAATATTTAATATTAGCTTCTGAAAAATTCATTAATTTGTCTCAGCTACTGCTATGTATCTCCATAAGGGATGATATAAAAGACAGGTGAAAATCAGCACTGGCAAGAAAAGGTAAAAAGAATAAAAAATATCTTTGTCGAATTATTCACCTTTCTAGTAGAATTACTGTAAAACTGCCAAACAGAAACAGTTACTACTAAGGTTTCCCCATTGTTTCCCATTTGCAGATCCTATTTTCAGTTGTGTATAATGTTTCTGAATGTTTTATTTGGACAAACTTTTCCATGTTTAGTGTCTGCTTTAGGCTGCTTTGTTTGTGGAAAAATTCAGCCAAAATGATTCATTGGTTTCCATGTAAAAGGTTAGTTAAAAATACATTGTTTTTTACACAGCAAAAAGTGTTCTCATCCCTTTTTCCTGAAGGCACTGAAGTACCCCTCTCATTTGAATCCAAGAACTGGGCTTTACATGAATGCTGAAAGGAGAGGGGTGCTGAGGCAGTACAGGTGGGTTTAAAGAACTCTCAAATGTATAGGTAGTAAATCAGCATGTCCAGTAGTCTCTCCTCACTGGGATCTTGCCAGCAGATGTTCAATAAATCTGCTTTTAGGTCATTCATCTTTTTCCCCTCTTCCATATCTGCCACTCCTGTGTGTATGCTGTACAGCTGTGTGCAAGGACCAGGGAGCTTTGGGCTATATGCTTGCAATGCTCCTTGGTTGTTCAAAAATTGTAGATACTCTTCTCTCCTCCCACTGGAGAAACTGAATTGTAGGTGTTTGGCTACTGAATTGTCAACACTTGGGAAAATAAATCAGCATTTCCATGGGCAGCACCTAGTGCCTTCTCTGATTTTCTTGTCTCATTATTTTTAAAGATGACATTGCAGAAAAATACCTCACTATTTTTGAAGAACATTTCCAGGTTGCAAAGTCAGGCCTTTTCATCGTGTGCTATGGTTTGTACAAGGTATCTGCCTCATCATTTGTAGAGAAAAAAATAAAGGGAAATAGTGAATAGTGCTAAGAACTGGCTACTAGATTTTAAGCAATGCAGCATCTGCCGATTCAACATTTTATGTGTCTCATCTCTTTGCCCAAGAGGGAAGTCCAAAGGTATGGTGCTGGTGGGGAACTCAAATAATCCACCGAAGAAATGGGGCACTACCAAGAGACTGCTGGTCTGTGTGCTTATCTGGCCATGCCCTGCACTGCACTAGCACATCCTGTCCTGGCTTCTCATTCAGCTCCATTTCTAATTATTTTCTTCTGCATGTGTGTATGGAGAGGGGCCTATGTTCCAGAAGCTGGAGCAGAACCATGGGTCGCAGGTACCTGCACTTGAAGTGGGAGATGGTGTGTGTGTCAGCGTGCAACCATCAGCCAGTACCACACTGGATTAGCTGGTGAGCAGGACAAGGGGCCTGCTTTGGAGTTGAGGGGAGTGTCTGTGTGTGTGTGTCTATCTGAACACCAGCAAAAGGAACAGTGCAGTGGGACCTGGGGCTTCTAAGTCCAGAAGGAGCTATCAGAAGGATATACACTATATATATATATATATGCATATATTTCCCTCTGATGTATCTTCATCATGAAATGGATGAGAAGGGAACAGGGTTAGGCTGTTTGTACTGTTTCTGCATATGTGACTGTCACTTTGGGATTGCTTTGTGAGGTCAGCCACATGTATACGTACACTCGCGTATATGCATATATATATGTTTGGGCACGTGTGTGTCTGTTGGGGATGCAGGCTGACTCTTGCCACTGGCTAGACCCAGGGACATGTAGTAGGAGGAGCTTCACCTGTTTTGGGATGCTGGATTCAGCAAAACTAAATACTTATGGTATTTCTAAATGTAGAGTAAGCATCCTGCGTACTAATGGGAGAGGAGAATGAAACGGGTAAATAAAGTAGGCAGATAAAACTAATAGAAGTATTTTCATAGTTCACATTAAGCGAGAACTGAAATGTTATATTATTTTAACTCCTGCCTCTCTCACAGCCTATCATTTTTTAAAACCCCCATAGATGCTTGGGGCACTGCTGGTTGCCAGGGCAACAAGACCATAACAGCTGCAGCACTGGAGTTATACTCCCTTGGTACCACAAGATGGCAGGACCTTAATTTTAAATCTTTTATATTTCTGTTTTATTTATTAGCTTTTTTAAAAAATTCTTTTAATTTTTGGGCTGCCTGACATTCTCAGATACTGCTATTTCCGTTGTTAACCTCAGAAAATTAATATAAATGATGTTTTTTCAATTATGAGATTTTGTCTGCCTAGCAGTTTTGCCTTGACTCTGGAGTGGATTAGACACTTCAAAAAATAGCATTGTTTTACCAGTATAACTTTTTGTAGGTAAGTGCATCTTTCTGGTTCCGTTCTGGTACCATTTCTTTCCTTTTCCTTCTTGGAGTAGGCTCGCCGCTGCAAATATCTTTCTTCAGGTATAAATTACAAATGTAATAGTTTACACATAAAATGCCTCAGCTTTTGTTCCTGGACAACATCTTAGTAAAATTACTTCTTTGAAGTAGGCAGGTGTTCAGGTGCTGTTGTTTTGGGGCTTTTTTTTTGCTGTTTTAAATGTATTTTCTGAAGTGTACTGATGGTGCCTGATTTCAGCGCTTTCTCTCTCACTTCTACACTTCCTCTCTGACTTCTGCACCTGCACATGATGCTACATCAGTAGAGAATAAGCCAGATGGAGACTGAGGGTGGGGTTATAAAGTATGAATGTACACTGAGGACTCCTGCCTTCCTTTCCCTTCATTACCAGTGATCTCTCCCCCTTGCCTGTGAGAGCAAACAGCAGAGTTTAGGGCTGGCATAAAGTACTGTTTCACACAATCTACTCCAGCTCCTTGTCAGAAGGCAGGATTTCTTCCATCCCATGAAAAGGATGGAAGAAATTTTATTGAAAAGCTTAGAGCTGATACCACATGCAAATCTCTCAGAGGGCAGCAGAGAGTGCTATTCCATAAGCAGTCATTTTTTCACTCTAGTTCTCTCTTTTTCAAGTTTTAAAGCACAATTGAAGAGGAAACCATGAAAGCAGGAAAACAAAGTATTTTGCTCCTTCTGCTCATATGAAAGAGCCCTTCTTCTTCTGGAAGTTGTTATATCAAATACAAGCTGGTGTGGGACCAAAAAAAGGCGTGAAGAGCCTTCCACCTCAGTGTGAGTTGGGCAAGTCCATTTCTCCTGCCTTGGTGTCTCAGCTGTACATTACTTCAAGGCTAGTGGTGGGCAGAAGGGTGTAGGTCCATAGCATAGCATAGGAAGGGTGATAATTACCTCAACACTTTAAAATTCCTCCTGTGCTGTTACCTCACTCTGCAGGCAGGAGCAGCACCGTCATTCAAGCGTTCATCACGGTCAAACAAGCAAAATAATTATTTCTTTATGCCATCCAGAGTAAAGTATTTTGCTTTTCTCAAGAAACAGAAATAAAATGAAAACCTTGGTAGCAAAACCATGATCAGCATGAATCTCGTGTTACATGTAATAAGGTAGCAGAGGAATTGGAAAATTCTAGAAAGGGCTGGAATACGAATAAAGGGAAGGAAGCCAGAGAATAGAGCTTTTAATAGTAAACCAGCTGGGAATGAAATCCAAATGAAAGAAGATAACCTCTAGTCCAACAATCACTGATGGAAAGAGAACAGCCCTACATTTCCTGTTAGTGAAATATTTGAAAAGTGAGAGTTTTCAGTAAAACTAAACTTTGAAGAGGACACTGCATAGATGGACGTATTTTACTGTCCCTATTGGGGTGACTAGACAATTTAATATGTATATTTTTCTAATGTGAATTTTTTTCCTCAACTTGCAATTTCCAAAATTTCTAACCTGTTGCAATGTCATACAAGTACTTAAAAACAGAAGAAAAAAAAAAGAAAAAAAAGTAGAGCAAGAGAGACACTCTAAAAACACCACGAGTCTGGTTTAAAAAGAAACTAAAACCAACCAATCCATGAAAAAAATCAGAAAAGAACCATTTCTGAGAATCGATGTTGGCAAACAGATACCAGGCCTTTAACACAGATAACTACAGAAAAAAAAAAAAAAAAAGAAAAAGAAAAAAAGAGGGCATGGGAGAATACATGTGTTATCTTTCTATTTAGGGGAGAAGAACCTTATCTGCTTACCAGACTACCTTCTGCCAATACTGCAATGTTCTTTAAAGTGGATAGATTTTGCCAAATCTAAGATTACTTGTCTCAGACAATAAATTACCAGGACTTCAAATAAGAGATGAACAAGAATTTGGACAGATCTCAGGATCAGAAAATTTTGACTAATTGTCTTTTTCCGCCTTCCATAATTTCAGTTTGCCCAATTGTCCAAAATAAATCCTTTTAATTAATAATTTCTTCTCTTCTTCTGCACCAAGATATTCTCTGTACATTTCTGACAGTACTGTCTTTCTCTGTGGTATCCATTCTCACAGAATTATCCACCATTGCCCTGTCTGGAGGTATACTTCAGGTGATGGCATGAACAGACTCCTGAACTTGGGAGTCCTAAACTCAGTTCAGTGCATTAGGTAGGAAGCCAACTGTTCTTTCCATCATGCTTTTCAAAAATATCTACAAATTTCATATTCAGGGATCATCTCTGTTCTCTCTCTACCTCAGTTCTTCCACACCCAAGATAAAAAAAACTTTGATGGTGTGTTCAGTTGGGCACATTTGTATGTAATTCTTTCCCTGAGACCTCAGCTTTCTGACCTGGTTTTCTATATCTTGCCAGCCTTGAAGGACCAACTCCTCTACACTGAAGGTTGAGGTAGAGTCGTATAGCTCTATAATGGATTTTTGTCACCTGATGTCAGCAGCAAATCCAACCTGTCAAGTCTAAAAATGTGCCAAGGTTCAGTATTTCACTTAGAGTCTCCCCAGAGAGGCACAATCTGGGAAGAGCTTCTCCCATATTTATTACATGATGCCACAAATAATGGACAACACTTGAGCAGCTTTTGTGATTTTCACTGTATAGTGCAGACTTGTAACTTGATGTCTAAAAGACATCGATATATATAGAATTTTACTGTATTCCCCAGAAATGTTTTGCAAGGTTTTGAGCAGAAAGAAGTTTTCAAACCTTATCCCCTTAAATATCTTAAGCTATCTTGTGAAGACAAACTAGTCATGCAATCTTAAAGCAACCAGTGAAAAAGAAAAATATAGTGCACAACATCCTCTTTTAGACCTAAGAGCAAAATTTCTCCACAAAACCAACAGGAGACTCACAGAAATGTTGTTTGCCTTAACAAAGTGTGTATTTTTATATGTATTTTCTCTTGTACTGATAATGAATGCTTAAAGGCATTTGGGATTGTTACATTAATTTTATTCCCTCAAAAGGCAGAGCTATTCACAATATTGTGTCAAGATGTAGGAACTTTTTATTTTCTAATTCACAGGTTAGGGCAGGAGAAGGAGTCAGCAGCTTGGATTTTGCCAGGTTTTCTTTCAAGAGATTAGAAATTTCTAGTGAAAAAATACTCTTATGTTTCTCAAAAATCACTGCAAATGGGGAAGTTTAAATAATGATTAAATAATGGCAATGTGCTGAGGGAAAAGTTGCTCAGGCCTATAAGACTAAAAGAGAGAGTAATTTTTGTTTTTTCTTTGCCACCATTTTGTAACAGAATTGTAAATCACCAGAGAGAAACACATTCAGCTCCAAGCTGGTTTTTTGCTTACTAGAAGAAGCTTGGAAGTATTTTTAAGGTGATATATATGTAACCTATGGGAGCCATCCACAGGAAAGGCAAGAACAGCCTCACAAAAAGTAATTTACTTTGCCAATAGCTTTCTGAGTCTCCAGAATTATTTACACAATCTGCTTGTGTTTTACAAATAAGAGATTTCTGTCTCTAAGAGCTTGTCTCAACACCACAATGTTAGTTGTTGTTGGTAATGAAATTGTGATACGCTGTCCTAGATCAGATTTGAAGTCCTGGCTTCTCTGTTACATGAATCTGTCACATGCAGAGTTACAAGCATAAAAAGATATTCA
>VXBA01005864.1:606684-718375 GCA_013399895.1 Serilophus lunatus | reverse complement strand
GGCGGCTCCCAGCACTGGCACTGGACCCTGGCACGCCAGCGGCCAGCAGCAGGGATGCGGCCGGCCAGCGGGGCAGCGCGGGCGGTGCGGTCTCGGCGGTGCTGGTGGCGGTGGCTCCCAGCTCATGGGCAGAGAGGCACTGATCGCACTGGGACCCTCCGGCTCCGCGCTGCGGGCTGTGACCAGCGCTGCCGCTCCCCGGCTTTCTGGGGATGACGGCAGTCCCTGCCCACTGGCCGCCGCGGTGCGCGGCTGCACCCGCTGCCCCCCCTGGCCCACGGGTGGCTCCTGCGGTCCCACTCGCCCGGGGGTCCCTCCTGTGGGGTTCTCGGAGCGGCGGGTGTGCCGTGGCCGGCNCCGGCTTTCTGGGGATGACGGCAGTCCCTGCCCACTGGCCGCCGCGGTGCGCGGCTGCACCCGCTGCCCCCAGAAAAAAAAAAAAAGCTCCTGCGGTCCCACTCGCCCGGGGGTCCCTCCTGTGGGGTTCTCGGAGCGGCGGGTGTGCCGTGGCCGGCCCCTGCGAGCGGCGAGTGCCCCGCGGCCGGTGGCTAATAGCACCTGCAGGCCGTGGCCGCATGGGTTTCCGTGGGAATCGCCACTTTGCCCAGGGTGCCGGATGCTGGGAGATGGGCAGAGCCCGGCTACGCCAGCCAATCAGAAGGCAGCCTGGCCGGGAAGAAGGCGCCAAACCTGCGCGGGACTTGCCGGGCATCAAAGCCGAGGACACGCACGTGGTGCCCGTGGTGCCCGTCCTCTCGGCTGTCTCTTGAGCTGGGGGCATTGCGGCTCCCCCTTTCCCAGCTCCTGGACCGAGCAGCTGGCAGTGCCATCAAGCTCCAGTGGTGGCACCCAGAGACAACCCAGCCTAACCACAAGTGCTAGTTTTCCCTGTGGGTGCCCCTGGGAGGGAGGTGCTTTTCATCATTTTGTGTTTTGCAGGGAGTTTGAGGGCCGGGAGTGTACCATCAGCGAGGTGGCTTCCTTTTCTTCCCTTGCTTCTCAGCCAGCTGGCTGGTTTTGAGGAGCAGTTTGGGTTTTTTTGGTTTTGCGTGAGATTGTTGGGTTTTATATTGTGTATTTTGTCTTGGGATCCCATAAGGTTTCTGGTTGAGCCCTAGACAATAAAGTCTTTTGCTTGCTGTTGGATCTGTTCCGTCTTTTGTCACTCTTGCACGCCCCTTTAGTGATATAGTGGTTCAAAACACCACACTTTGTTACTATGATCTTGTGCAAAGCATTCCTTCACATCAAATACTGACCAGTAGAGAGTTGTTCCTCCAGGAAAACCCATGTTCTGCAGTGTCTTTCTCGGCTAGAAAGAGCAACTAGAAGCCTCAGGTGGCTGAGTACAGGCGCTAACATTGTCATTTAAGGAGTTCTGGCATATACCAGGTAAAATCAACAGTATGTGGGGATATATGACAACTAGGAAAAAAAGGCTGCCTTCTGTACACTAAGTACAAAAACCCCCCCACAACCCACATCTACTTTTAACATCTAGAGCTTAAAATACAAGGGAAAGGTATAAAGTCAATGAAAAATATGTTCTACTGCATAGTCTGTATCTTTTCAATGGTTAAAATGACATTTCACGACAGATGGTCCACCCTTTCCCCAAAAGCATACTCTGCAAGTCAAGAACTGCCACAAGATACTTCTATCTCATTAGGTATCTATAAGTTGTTTATGACATAATAAAAGTTGATTCCTGTAGTATGATATGGACATGATCTTAATAATTAAAAAAATAATAGAAAGATATTAAATGAAATTACATAGAAGTAATTTAATCCTAGTAAGTCCAGGAGATGAAAGTTTTTGCCTGTCCTAGCTAACACAAGCCTTGCACTGTCCAACCAGGCTTCTTCCAGTCAAGGGAGAAAGCATAGAATTAATTGCACAATGATTTTGTTTTGAGCAAGTGATAATAAGGGTTGTGCTACCACCTGAGCCTGAACCATAATCACTTGCACACCCCCAGCATAGCACTCTTCCTTTTTTGTGAAGTCATTTACTTGCACCTTTAGGGCTTCTTTGCATTTAATTATAAAGACAGACATTTCATTCAAAAGTCCTTCTTAAAATTCTTAAAATACAATTTAAACTTCACTAAGTTTAAAAGGATAACTCAACATGTATTGAATCAATCCTCATCAACTTTCCTAACTGTGCATGATGGTTAAATGTTATAAGAAAGATTTTGGTTCTAAGGCAGCTAATCACAGAGTAGTAAACATATTCCCTGTATGTAAGAGCAACTTTCTTCCTTTGCACTGTTGAGAAGTTCCACTCTCTTTTTATCTTTACATTTGGTAACCATGTCTGTTTAAAATCCTCATAGCAGGTATACAATCCGACTATGGGATTTCTCCAGTTTGGAGTTCCCATTACATACCCAAATTCAGGTTTACGCAACTTTGTGAGCATATTTTAAAAACAGAGAAACTTATTTCACCTATTCCTTACCAGTTTTATTTAGACACAAGGCAATTTGCAGGGCAGCCATGACCCATTGCCCTCAGTCAGTTCCAGCCCTACTCAACACAGCCAAGAGGAAAAGAGCAGCAGCAGAGCCTCATGCACAGCCAGCACCAAAGTCACTTCTGAAGTCATAAATGACAGCTCGCCCACAGTGTTAAAAGGGCAGGAAAGGCAGGACACAGAGCAAATAAGTGTTACTGGAGTCTGGCTCACTCAGTAAATTGTTTGAGAAAAGCTTCCTGTTCTCTGCACATTTTTACAGGTGAGGTACATGTCTTGAAGGTAGTAAGATTTAGCATAGGTACTGGAAACATGAGTTATTATTCTCCTCTACTTTCTGCAGTTACATAAACCAGGGCAAAGTAGATTTTAGAACAATTATGTCAATGATAGCACTTAAAAATAATTTTGCAACATTTAATTTTGGCACTTAAACACTACACAAAAGAGAAAGGCCCTCCATGAGCATTACCTCATATAGGCAATAATCATTATCTAATTTTGAAGAAGAGCAGTATGAGAAGGATAAATGATCTCAAATTGAGGAGAAAACCACACTTATACCTGTAAAAAATTTGCAGTGTAACTATATCTTTTGAAAATGCTGTTCAACATCAAAGCCTACTGATGTAACACAAACCAAGAGGGTAATAGGAAGAGCCACATCTGATTATGTGGGATTATTCAAGTGGTGATGTGTGACTCTTTTTCAGTAGTTTGGAAGAACTTGAAGTCAATTTTAGCATGTCTTCTTTTGAGCAGGATGCAAAAAGTAATCATAAAATGGCCAGCTTTCAGAAGCAGACTATAAGTCACATTTTCAGTCATTTTAAATTTTCTTATGTTTGCCTGACATCGTTTTCCTGCAAGGTGGAGTCATCACAAAAGTAAAAATTCAGTATAGGAAAGTAGTCTACTTTTCTGGTTTTGGTATACAAACATAACTAGTGCTCATACCATTTTGTACTAGGTGAGTACACTGAGAACCAGTCTTTAGGTTTTAGTATACAGGGCAACTGCACCTGCACCACAAGCACATTGCAAGGGTTGAAATGAGGAAATTTCATGGCTGCCCTCACCCCTTTGCTCACCCTGTGCCAGGCTCAGTGAACCTGCAGGACACTGGTGTGGTGATGGCAAATGATTCTGGTGATACCTATGACCTAGGGAAACCTCTGTGGGGATGGAGAAAGCAGGCCAGAAGAACTCTCTGTATCACTGCTGTCATTTTCTTCTCACAGCTTTCCCCTCTGATAAAAGGTTCAGGATAAATTTTCTCTCTCTCTCATGCAGGGCAGGGTTGTACCAAACATCAGAAATATGAAGCAGAGAGCAAAAGGAATGAAAATTCTTAAACATTCTAGTAGTAATAATTGATCTAAAAATAGTCATTTTCTGCATGACAGGCAGAAAGAGGAGAATGAGGCCAGTGTTTCTGCTAGGTTTTATTTAATAAATTTGTGCCACTTCAGCATCTGGAATAATATGGCCACACAGGCCTCTCTTCCACATTTGCACCCAGCCTAGATGTCACGGTGATGCAGACACGGATGGACTGACCTGGGGTTGTATGATGGGTCTTGTGGACAGGGTATGTGATCAGAGAATGACACCCTCCTCCACAGGGGCAAATCTAACAGCTACATAAACTCCAGAGCTCCTTTCTCAGACTTCCTGCATCCTGTTTTTATAACACGCTGGCAAAATCCCAAATGGTCGTTGATTTAAATAACAAGAATATTTGAGGACAGCCAAATACTCATTAAATGGAAGCTCCATAATTAATAAATAATAAACGTAAAAGGGATTAAATAGTATAACTATAGACATTTGGCAGGTGATAGGCAGCTGGACCATCGTGTGGGGAATCTGATTTAAGCAGAATGGGATTTTCAGCATCTATTACAGAATACAAGCCCTTATCCCACTAAAATATTTATAAATTTATCTCCTCACTGGGAGCTCTTAACACATTTCTTCACACAGAAAAGCTTCAAATGACATAATTGTTAAAATACAGTATGCCTAGTCATTTTGTGCTCATCGGTCCTAAGTCATAGATTTTTCAGTGCATCTACATCTTCTGTACCACGATTTGTTTGATAATAGTATTTACAATATATACTTTTAACTATAAGTATTATGAAAGCTTTGGTTAGAAATACAAAACAAGAACATATGCTTTACCAGAGCACAACAGTGAAAGAAAATCACAGAAATCTGTATCTGAGAGCTTTTCATGTGCAGTGTAGCTAAATATCTGATTGCTCCTTACATTTTTTCTTCAGTGACATAGAGTTGGCTCTTGGAATTTCTCAGTTTTATCTTTGTTTGAATTTTCAACAATTTCAGAGCGTTTTTTTTGTTTGCTTTCTTATTTAAGTTTCCTTAATAATGTACTGTGCTCACATCTGCTTAGGATCGTTTTATTTGGGAGCATTCCTGAACTGTGTCACCAGTCTCTTTTTGTTTACCTGTGAAGTAAAATTTTCCTTTCCATTCCTTCAGAAGTCATAAAACAGTTGCACGTTAAACAAAAATGAATGTTCAGTGTATATGACAGATCTTCTTGATATATTGCCAGACATCCATTTTGGGCTGCCTTTGCTTTACATCATCTCATGGCATACTGGATGGCAACAACAAACACCCATCTGTTCACATATTCTTAGGACGGGTGCCTATAGAAAGGAAATTCCTGTAGATAAGAAACTGCATCAAATCAGAGAACAGCCAGAATGGAAAATAACCTTAGATCTGCTTTATCTTTGTTGCAAAACAAGTCAGCATAGGATGGATGCCAACAGTAGCAAGAGACACAACATTGTACGTGAAAGGGCTCCCCTGCCCAAAACAAATGCTTTTTTCTCATTTTATTCCCTGTTATTTTTCCCCTTGCTCCCTGACAAAAGTCTGTTCAAACTTGCCCACTTTAGGAATGTGCTTAAGCATAAGAAAGGCCAAGGTTCCAGCTGGCTGCTTTTATAATACGATGCACTCTAGACTCTGTGATATCTTACCTGGAAGATACCCATAGCTTTTCACATTCAGAACAGATCTGTACAAATAATCATTCAGAAGACTCTTCTGTCTATAATTCACCATGTCTATGTTTGGATTTTGTTTTTCAACCAATTTTATTTAGAAACACAAAACATGAGAGCATAGTTCTGCTGGCGGGAAGAAGACAACTCGATGGTTACATTTCTCTATTGAAACTTCAAGGATTGAATCCAAAAAAATCCCTATGTTCTTTGACACACACCTTTTCCTTACCTTACCCAGGACCAAAGGGAAGAACAGCAGAACATATCCTTGTCCAGGAGTATGCAGAGCACGCAGCTGCCCAACAACAGTAAAGACATTTCCCAGGATCTGGCGGGAGTTCTTCCTACTTCTAAATGCAGATACAGTGTTAGGAGGATATAGTAGGCCCTGTGGACCTACCCCTTCATTGCCCATTTTAAATTGCCTTTATGCATAAATTCTGTAATGAGATTGTTATAGCTCCTAGAAAATTAATCTATACTTTATTTATTCTCTCATCTGTACTTGAGGCATTAGCTGCTTGCTTCACTGCCTCCCTCCTGTGTCAGTTATTACATGCGTTGTCATTTTGGCTACCCACAAAGGAGACTTATCAGGTCTGTGATGTTTTCTTTTGCACTTCTCAAAAGCAGAGGAGACAGTTCTCCAATCCTCTACATATTTTCCTTCTTATAAGAGTGGTGTTTATTTGTATTAGAACAGCCTGCCCTCATTGAGAGGAGCAACTGCACATATAAGTGTTATCAGTCATTAACAGTCAGTGAACAAAAACAGGCAGACAACCAGTTTATCTCAGCTCAGTCAGGTTCTCGATCTACTTTGTACTCACCACTCTACACAAGAGTGCTCAGTGACATAAAATGTACATATGAAAGTCTGTAATTAAGTCTACAGATATTAGTTGTAGTGCAGGTGCTACAATGGTCAGGGAGGCACTCAGTGTCCAAAACAACTTATTTTTATAGCCATACTCCAGTAAAGTTTATGCAACACTGAAAAAATTGTACCTTACTATAGTAGCATAATTTCATTGGTGAGAAAAAAATTTGTTCTCTTTTGGGGGTCTTCCCTGCCCAACACCATCTGAGTCAAATCATTACCAATTTCAAAATATATAAACAAATAAAAAAATTGTATATATGAGACAGAAAAACAATCTCTTAATCAGCAGTTTAGCCTATTGTGATGCTCAGTATGTGCTAACAATAGCTCCTGGCTGGCTCATATTCTGTGCGTGCCAGAGCCTGACTGTGAGATAGCTCTTTATTGATACTGCTGTCCAGATCAAATCTAGAAAAGAAGTGCCTACTTCTTGCCAAAGATTTACTCACTGGGCAAGTATCTTATGACAGAATAAAAACACTGAATTACCAGAGATCAGGAAGAAGAAATGCTGACCAAGCCAAAGGACTTGTACAGGATTCACGATGAAGAGATTTGGGGTTCTGCCTGTGTTTTCATCCCTGTCACACCCATAGCTCCCACTTCTCTCAGGAGCTGAGATTGTTTGCAGGGTGTTGCTCCCTGAAATGTCCTCCCTGAATGAATCCTTCCTGAAGCTTGATGGCACACGTCAGTCAGACAAACATATGTTCTCAAGACCTGTCCATACAGCAGTAATTTCATTACTTGCACATGTCAAGAACCAAGACAAAATAATACAGCACACATCAGGTTGAATGTGGTTAAGTAGGTTGCTTTTAGTTTATTGATTTTACCAATATACATAGAGGACTTTGAAAGCACCATGTGAAATACTCAGGATATAAGAAAATGGTACAGGAAAAGTTTACAATATGCAGTGTGTCAGTGTACCTACTGTGTTTCATACATACTTTACACTGAAAACCAAAAAACCCACAATTTCCAGGGGATATACACATTTTATTTTGAACTGGAAAATTTAGTTTATTAATATGTAAAAAAATAAATCTACAAAAGCAACAGTGCAAACACATCTGAACTTCTGTGGCATACAGAACACAAATTAATAAAAATTATTATACAAAGGGACCAATGTTTACTATGGTACTGGCTGTGATATGTACAATAAACAACAGGGGGAGGAATAAACTGCAACTTAAATGAGAAGATGAGCTGCATATTACTGGCTCTGTCTTGTATGGTCTCTCTATTTCAGGGGGTAAAGCTGTCATGCCTTGGATCTGCAATTAAAGTAAAAAAAAATCAGAGTTTTGTCACATAAGATTAGAAATCTATATTTCATTCTCAAGCTAGGTTGTATGAGAATCTATTGTTAGTTTTGTACTGAGGTTGTGACTCTTATGTGGAGACACCAAGCTTAGTAAAAATATAGATATATAGCATGCCAAATGACCAGCCAGTGTGCACATTCAGTGTTCTCAGCTCAAGAGCAGCTGTACACGCTGGCAGCCTCTCCAGTAAAACAAGGTTAGACTTCGGTTGGTTGATTCGAATGGCGTTATTTTGCTTTGTGGAATTGTTGGTTTGGTTATTTTCATCCTTTTGGCAGATAAAACTGGAAGTTTACAGTGTCACAGAGCTATAGGGATATGGGACGATATTTAAATGCATTCATTTTTTTCTATGTAAAAGGCTTATACTTGCATGTACAAAGCAGCTACTTGTGAGCACATTAATTCATGGAATCACAGACTGGTTGAGGTTGGAAGGGATCTCTGGATGTCATCTGGTACCATGTCCCTACTCAAGCAAGGTCACACAAAGCAGTGTCCTATTTCTATATGCTGATAATTTTTCACTTTTCTTTTAGAACTCAGTGCACTTTTATGGGATTGGATATAACTACACATTTATTATGGTTTTGACATTAAATTAGAGACCCTGTTTGGTTTGCTTTTCCTAAATGTACTCCCTACATGTAAAAAAAAAATAAGCTCTGCAAAAAGTACAAACATTTTTGAAAGTTTAAATATCCACCTTTACAGCATGTGCTTCCTTTTGTTTTTTTCCCAAGTTGCAATTATTTTTTCACTGCAGAAAAAAAATGCAAACCCTGAATATTTACTTAATCTTAGCAAAAACAACACAAAACTGAACAAGGGACCATCACTATAGGATGAAGGCATTTTCAACTCAGTTTCTCTGCTTCAGTCCTGTTTTCTCAGTCTTTTCCAGTTTCCTTTTTTTCCCAGTTTTTTCAGTCCTGTAACTACTCATGAATTGTTTGGCCATCGAGGTTAAATTTGTTCTTGATTTTGATAATGATGGTCATTTTAGTGTAATATCACTAAGAAGGAAAGGGCAAGAATCCTAATCTTAGCTTTGATGAATATGCCTTAGTCATTTAAAATAGGAAAATATGATTAAAAGGAAGAACTAAGAATTCCCAGTTCCAGTGAGCTCATTCTTTGACTATGTTCTTTAAGCTGTAAGTGCTGTTCCTCCATCCTGCAAGATAAAGAGGAACAGCATTTTCCAGAAAGCATACCATTAATCAAAAAAAAGCAGTCTATTCCCTCTTGATAAGATTTCTGTCATCATCTTAACTTGTCCTCTGACAAATAATCAGTGAAAGAGCAGCTACGCAACTACTACTGATCACAGTTGTAAAGGTCAAGGAGTTTAACCAAAACTAGTGAATAGTCCATGTACTGTCTATAATCACTTTTCACAGGAGGTTTACAAAGGGACAAATACCAGGAAAAAGCCCAGAACCATTTTGATTCCTTATAGCACGCAGTATTTCTTTGACATCCCATGGGCAGTCTGATCAACACTGGAAAAACCTGAGAACACCAGCGCAAGAGGAGCAATTTCTCCACCATCTGAAAGGACTGTTTGACATGCTATGAGGCAGCACAGGCTGCTTTCCTGGGTGAGTAAAATGAGGTAAATGTCCTTTCCTAGGAAGTATTTCATCAGTAGTGTGTCGTATCAGCTCTGCTATACTCGATTGAAATCACAATAGGAAATAAGTCAGTACTCCCCTTATGAGCAGAAAAAAAAGAGCCTTGAATTTGGAATCTGTAAAGGAGTTCAAAGAGCAGTAGATATTTTTCAGCATCCCTGTCAGGGATGGTACTACATGTACTAGCCATTCTTTATAAACACACATCAACACTAAAGATGACAGCTCTTCTCAGCAATCCTGGGAAAATACCCAAAGACATTTAAACTAAATAACTTACTAGGGAATTATTTTTTTATCTTACAGGAGTTTTTTGCATCAAGAGAATAGGGAAGGGAAACCTACGGAAGATAAAATGAGGAAACAGACAATCCAAATGTACTTTTTTTGGGCCCAATACTATAAACCATTCTACAACAGAAGACAAACAGAAAGATGTCTCCTCCAAGATATTGGAAGAGTACTCACAAAACTTTAGGTTGCCCAGATGACTGAGTTAAGAAGGTAGATTTTTGAGCCTTCCCTATGTAGTCAATAGGCTTCCCTCTATAAGGTGACTCAGAGAGGAAACCTAATTTAGAGATTTTGATTCATCCATCACAAGACCCTAACTTAAGTCTCTGGCCATGGAGGTAACCAAGGGCTTCCTGACTTGGTCACCTAACATGGACACACATGGTTATTCAGTCCCAATCACACTGAAATACTGCATTCTCCTATTACCAATCTCAAGTGCTGATCATAGCTTCAGCTTTTCTTTTTAAACGCTTCTAGAACTTCAGCTAGGTGAATGTATTTCTCATCATTTTTTATTGTATGCAAATGTAATACAGTCATGTAAACGTTCTGAAGACATATAAGGAGATAGTTATTCATATGCAATAAAACAGAGTAAATTACATTTGTGTCATGGCATCCTGTCCTCCTTTTCAACACAGAGACTTACCGACCATTCTGCATTATCTGTTTTTGAACACCTCACGTTCATGGGTAGTTTAAGCACAAGTTTATTATAGGAGAGACCCTCTGATCTGGACCATTTGAATTTGTTCATTGCATCCATAAAAGACAGGTTTTTATATTGCTTAGGACTCTTGATAATGAAAGGCCAAGTCCTAAAACAAAAAAATTACAATTAAATTTTTTAAAACAATACATAAATACTATAAAGTTGGAATTGATGAGGAAAAGCTTTTGGAAAATATACTCAGAAAAATAAGTGTACTATTACTATGTATATTATGCCTAGCTCACATTCTTGGCCAAGTTTCCTTCTACTGAAAAGTGAAGCAGTTTTATTGATTTTAACAGACTTACAAAAGGCTGTCAGGAATTTAGGACTTACTGTCAGATGCTCTTAGAAATGAAGGACTTAAAGGGCTACACTGCTGTTCTCTGACCTACAAACTGAATCCACAGGCAAGACAAAACAGATCTTCTGCTGTAACTTCTCAAAAAATCAAAACCAAAAGAAAGCCACACCCTCTCTGACTTTGCAGATCAGGTTGCTAAGAAACACTTGCCATTAGAAAGCTGCTTCCAGATGGTTCTGCCAGACTCTGGTCATAACTCAGATAATAGGTTAAAACTAAGCCTAGCACAGGAGATGCCCTGACATGCATTGGTTGGCAGCAGAGAATAACTGGTGATATGGACATTGCCTTTTGGCATGTTCCTTTATGCTGCCTGCAAAGGGACTTTTGGCTAGAGGTGGCATAGAGAGACCTGCTGCACTGCTCTGAGAGATCTATCTGCCCACATGTGGGAATCCTCCCCGTGAACAAGTGGGGACAATCCCATTTCCTTCTAGCCAAAGGTGTAGAAAGAGAATGAATGAGACTTCTTGCCTTCATTTAGTAGAGAAAATTAAAAAATAGTAACAAAGGAAAATTAGAAAGAATTAACAAACAACAAAAGTAAAGGAAACCTTTCCATTGTTCCTGCTTTTTCCTTGTTTGACTCTACTGGGATGAAAGGAAATAACATGCTGGATGGATCAAGTTTTTAAAAGGACAAAGTACAGTACAGCTAGTGGAAGAACAAAAGTATCCAAAACTTTAATTAAGCAACCTAATTAATATTTTTGTTGGACCATGAGTAATCTTTTCAAAGCACTCTGTGTTATCTTGCAGTAGGCTGTCTCCCTCTTGCTTTGGGTAAATTGCCTATGCCAGAGTTCTGCTCCACTCAGCATCTAGGCATAATTTTAATAAAGTGCCTATTTTACTCTACTGTGGCCCAATTGCTTTCATCTGAGCACCTCATGATTTAAACCATTGTCTCTGCTGCCAGACTAAGGAAAAATGTTTTAAAACTACAGTGCCTTGATCCTGCTTCCAGTTTGCCTTCATGTGTAGGTCAAGAGAGAATTTAGAGGAGTCAGTGAAGCAATTCTAGTGTTAGACTGACACAAGAGAGATGAGTATCAGGTCACATATCCCTAGGCTGACAGAGTTTAATGAAACAAGAATTGTGGATTAGGTCATAAATACTAGAGGCATTAATAATCTCCTCTTCTAATTACTATTCCATTTGTGGCAGACAGTCTGCATACTTACTCTATTCAGAACATCCTTATTTCCCCAGGCCAAATGTGCATTTTTTCCTTAAGTACAGTTATCATGAATGAACACTCAGAAGAGCATACATTTGTTAGAATACTTTATTTCTAAGCTCAGAAAGACTTTTTTAGCTAGGCCTAATTTAGAAACTCTGTTCTCCCTGAAATAGTGTGGGAAATTAAGTAGATAGATTGCACTATGACTTTCTTCAGACTCTTTTTTCTTGAATTTAAATTTCAGGACTAAGACCACCAAGCCTGTACATCAAATTATTTTGCAATATTAGTTTTGTATAGTTAAGATAAACTAAGGAAAGACAACTTTTAAAATATAAGTGTGATGACACACTATTAGTCTATCCATTTGATTTCACTAAGTGATCTATTACCTTAGTTTACTGTAACTAATAATACAAATGTAATTCACCTTTCACCACGAATAGTGCATTCTACTTTTTATTTCTTGATTATTTTTCTGCATTTTATTTGAGAACTTCCACGAAATACATGTTATATTAATTTTTATGTATTCAAACAGATTTATCCTGTCTATATTGGACTTACTCCCATCTCTTACCAAAATTTAAATTTTATGTTAGATACTGGAAATCATTCTTAATGAGTGATGTTTTTGTGCAGGTCATCTCACTGCCGTTAAAAAGTAAAAAAAGGCAGATACAACAACAGACTTGGAAGCATTTTGTTCTTCATGAGGACTCTCAGGCTCATGGAGAGCAAGATTTCTCAAATTTGTTGGAGAAACTCTGACAGCTTGTTTAAAATTCACCTGCTTGTGGTTTACTCCAGCAGTCAGCTTCCAGCTGAATTGGACCTTTACTGTGGTTATTATGGAACCTGAGTTGCCTAAATGGAAGCAGCCCCCCACCATTCGCAGAGGGGATACTTAACATTTGTAGAGCACTGAAGTAGACAGATCTTACAACAGAATTATATTAACCATTTTGAGCTGAGGAATGAGCCAATGGTCAGATCTTGTGGGCTATTTTTATTAGGAAAAACACTTGATGAATGAGCTAGGAGTTTTTCTTTCTGACATGGATTTATGACTCAAAAATGTGCAGTGTTCTGTTTCCCTGAGCGGTAGCAGTCCAAGACTTGAGAGTCTGTGTCCTTGCACAAGATTGCAAGACCTTGTAGCAAATAGTTGACTTAAAAAGATCTTTTCTTCCTCTTGGCTAGAATCCTACCACTGGTTTCATATTTTTCTCTCTATTCACCTTGCATATCAACCTCTGACTTGCTATTCTTCCAAAGTCTGCACCCTTTCATTGGTCTCCATCATTGTCCTTATCTATTATTTATATTTAACTATGAATAATTTCTTATTCTCTCACTCCATTCCCTTCCTTTCTAACTTAGGGCTTCTTCACTTTTTGTGCATTTTTGTCAGCAGAACTGCTGACGACAAGTCTATCCAGGATAATTCAATATATACACTCACAAATTCCTTTTTAAAAATTATTTCTCTATGTATGAAACATTGCCGTGTTTTAATAAATTCATAGATTTAAAACATTGATACATAGTCTACAACCATAAATGTTTGTGGTGAAAAAAAAAGAAAACCCGATGTGAACAATATTATATCTCTAAAAGAAGAAACTACTCTTCCATGAAAAGTAAAAAAGAAAAGAAAAAAAAAAAAAGAAGTAAAATAATTTGGCAGGAGAAATACTTAGCAACACAGTGTATTGACCAAAATAGTAGCATGAGTGACCACATTGCACTACCTGAAAGAAAAGTTGTATAAAAATGATTCTCTTATCAGTTGGACAGAAATAGAGGCGCTGCACATGTTCTTAAACATTTTACATACCTGACTGGTCTATAGATTTCCTTAACACCAATGAACTGGAGCTGTTCCATTATATCTGGAATGCTCGCACATCGGGTGAGGTTGATTCTTGGGTAATACAGCAGATATGACAGGCACATCTCATTCCTGGTACTTAGACCACCCTGAAAATGGGATTTTGCTTTTAATCAAGGTAGCATTGGAATCCTACAGATCAAATCACTGATTAGCATTTATATGCTAATAAAAATTGTATCAGGAGGCCCAATTCAACAAGTTTATCTTGTACACAAGGTTATCAATCAAGTAGCAAGAAGTTATTACATAATAAATTGCAAAATACATGACAAACTCAATGAATAGCTTCCAAGAGGAAAGATATCAGAAAGAAAAATTGTGAATAAAATAAGACTTGTATTAAGTTGAAGAGTACTATCTGAGAGGTTCAGATTTGCTTTCTGTTGTCTCCAAGGTACTTACATCTACCATGTTTCAGAAAAGGCCTTCAAAGTAGAACAGGGGCAGAAAAAAATCTGGTAGGATAATTAATCTGTTTAATAAGAAATTAAGTGAGCTTTGCCAAGTGAAATGGAGGATGGGATGGAATACATATCTAACAGAACTCTGCTTTTAAGTACATGTAAAGAGTAAGAAAGAAAAAAATTATTTATGTTAACAGATAAGGTTGACTCAAGAAAAAATGAGCACTAATTATAAGAAAAATTAATTAGAGTAACATTTCAAGCTACTAGAAGAAAAAGAATCTTAAACAGTCTTCCACTGAGATCTATAGGGCAAACAACTACAATAAAATTAGTCTTGGTAAATATGGACAAGATTATGAGCTGCATGTTCCTAAATCCTGTGTGGGAACTGTTCCACAAATCTCACAGAACCACAGGAATAGGAATGGAGAAGACAAAACACATGAACCAGTGGCCAAGAACTAGTGTGGTCATCACAAAGGAAAACAGGACAAAAACTGAAAAGCCTCTATTCTTGCTATTTTACTTTTCTTAATATAACTACTGCATGTGTCTACATGAAAGCCATGATTCAGGTGGAGGTATCCCTGTGCTCTCTGAATGCCAGGAACTGTTCTTTCCTGCAGAGAAGAAACCACTGAGGTTTCACCTCCTGGAAGTCTGGAATCAGCCTCTCCCCAGGAAAAAAATCAGATCCAGGCAAAGGCAGCTATATGCCTCCCATAGACATAGTGGGTCTGGCATCACTCGATGTTTTCATGGGCAACTGACACAGTCCAGCTCATGTCCCAACAAATGAATTTATTTTACCTCCAAAAGTGAGTGGCTGTATCATGACAGCCAGTGTCAACCTCTAAATCTGCATCTGGGAGACTGTACACTGGTGTGTGACCAACCTGAGCTGGACCCTTTTGATGGAGGGGGTCCTTGACTCCTCTTTCCAGAGCAAAGGACCTGCATTCTGCCTGGATTCTGTTTTTGGCACAAAACTAAATAGTCCAGCAACATCCTCATCACAGCTTAAGTAAAAATCAGGGTGTAAGAAAGAATTACAAATTCAGGGGAAAAAGCGTAACAAGTTAATAAAAATAATTCATTACAATATGTAGATTTTGCATGTTAATATATGTTGTGAAGAAAGCAAAAAGTTGGAATTTAAAAATTTTTTTTATGACCTGACATGTTCATTTTCATAAACTAATCCTATGAATGCTTTTTGCAAGAGATCAGACTATGATAACAATAGTGCAGATGATTTTAAAACCCAAGGATCTGTGAAAGACAGTACATAATTACATGCACACAGGCATTAGCAAGTAAGTTTATTCTCTTTTTAGAGTGTTTTATGAAAAATGTTGCCTACCCATGTCATGCGAATTCGGTCCACAGTACTGTAGTGACATTCCGTGATTAAATTATCTCCCTGAAACACAAGATTTAGGAAGTTTACGGTTCTGAAACTTATTAACACCAGCATCAGGTCACAATGAGCACTTAAGAAGTAAAAATCAGAACAATGGGTATGACTTTTTGAAAGAGTGAAGGATCAGGTAATTGCATATGCTAAGGCCTTGACACTTATTAAGTGTGTCATCTGGATTTTTTTTTAAATTGCAATGATGTCCACTTATCATCCAATTTTCTGGAAAATTACATGGTAGACAATGTATAAAATGATTCTTGCTCCAAAGCTTATCCAGTGCTACTTTACCATGGCAAATTTATCCCACCAGCTTCAATAGAAATATTTGGCAAATGAGGAGAAGATGGGTTTCCACATCACAATAGCAACTATTTCTCTGCCAAGCCTGGGAGTAGAGGAGTGGCAGCAAAGACTTCACTATATTGACAGATATGTATGGGAAAGGCTTAATAATTGTCTTCTCAAATGCATACAATTAACTTTTTGGTGTCTTGACAAACTGATCTACTGTTTGGTAATACCTTTCTGTACCTAACTAAGCACAAATCTCAAAATCACCATGACAGTCAAGTGGAAATTAAAATATTCAAGAACATAAGAAAACATCAAAAATCTGATATTTTGGTCAACTTCATGTCACAAGGATGCCAGATATTTATTTGTTTTGGTTTATTTCTCTTGTATCATCATCTTCGCTTATATCCATTATACTTCCCTGGAAAAATCAGATCACCCTTTAAAGGGTGAGAATTTCTCCTTTCCTGCAGGCTGTCTCATGGCCAGATCCATGCTAGCACATTCTGTACTCCAGCCTTGTGTCAGCCAAATAGGGATGGAGGTTTCTGAAGCAGCGTGAACTGTCATATCTCCACTGCTTCCAGCAGGAATATGCTGGTTCACATCAGTGAGGTCTCTGGCTTTCATAGCTTACAGACTGTATAACAGTCACTAAAGTGTTCCTTCTGTGGTGTTTGATCTCTTGCATCCAAATTGAGAAGAGAGTGCTAACATGTGAAAGAGAGGAATAACCTGGACTCCACAATCTAAAAGAAGGACACACCCTTGGAAGAGTTTACAGAAAGTGAGATTAAGTAGAATTTACATGAAAAATTATAATGTTATTAGTTAATTGAGTAGACTGTCCTCTGAATTATACCAGATGATGTATGTAAAGCTGCACAAGTAGTTTTGCATAAGATAAACACAAAGAAAGACATGACAAAACAGTCTCTTCAGAGAAAGAATTCCTGCTTCTACTTGAGGTAGTTTGTTTTTTTTAAGTTACTGATACTATCAAATACCTCTTTTAGTCTTTCTGCTGTCTACTCCCTTATGTTCTTGAATTGTAAGCAGTCTTCCAGGGCATGGATTTTCCTAAAAATACTACAGTCCTTCCCTGCAAACCTGTCATCGCCTGCCAGCTGTCTTCCTAACCCTTCAACACTTCTTTCCTGAAGGAGGTAACACCAGTTTTCTTTGAAGACCCTGTAGACTACGAGGAGTTTGACTTCAAAGAGTAAATGCTGCACTTGAACATCCAAGTTTCGCTGTAGAAATTAAGCTAGAAAACATGTCAGCTTCTTGTCTTTAAAGTACAAATATCAAAGTCTCCCAGTGTGGGAGAAGAGACATCAGAGAGAAAGGGACTTGAAGAGAAGCCTAGAAGTGTAAACCATAGGTCTCCTGATCATACTTGAAGTTCAGTCATTTCAATGGTCTTTTCTCTTTTTGAGTTTGATCAATTCCATTAAGTAACAGGCTTGTTCACATACATTGAGACAAACTTCTCTGCTGGCCAGATCTGGAACACCCAGACTTTCAAGCACTAAGCTTTCTGTCCTCAGGCCAAAACCTCAAAAATATGCTGGTTGGAACTAACAAAAGATGACTGAATAATTTTTAAATGAGTGACTCGCACAAAAAATACAGACTCTTTTCATGCAATATCTATGGATAGCTACAGTTTTATAATGTTGTAATTGTAGCTGTAATTTTTCTACAAGTTACATTATGTTATTTTCACAAGAACAGTAGAGAGAGTTGTATGATTTTTTTTAAAGGGTTTTGTTTACTAGTGAAACCTCACGTGGAACATGAGCATGAAGTTTTACTCACAACAACAACAAAAAATGTGAAATAAATAGAAGACATGGCTGATTTGTAGACACATTTGCAAGCCAGATACTTGCTGTGTGCAAATATTGAGGATGTGCTACTTGGATGCAACAGCTCTATGAAGCTACGCTCTAACGTTTCCAGTATTCGTCTTGGTGGATTCACAAAAATGGCCCAGCCAGGCCCATATGGGATTTTCTAATCTGCTTTGTTCGAACATCTGTGATAGTAAAGTTTAAATCAAGTAATTGTGGATACCAAACATACCCAAACAATAGGTTGTATTGATGAACCAAGCCAATTCTGTGGTGAATTGTGTGGATACTCCTGAGACACCGAAACTTTAAAGCATTAGTCATTCTGCGATAAGTGGAAAAAATTAACAAAACATTCTATGATTCATCAATTCTATGATGTAATGATAAGAAATTCTGTAACAAAATTAATCCTAGATGTTATAAAGTGTTAGGCACACAATCTCTCAAACACTTTCAGAGAATGAATTAAGAGTGTCATACTGGCAAGATGGTTCTTTCTTCTTTCAAATACTGAAACTCCTGGAAGTTGAAGTCAAACTCATCATCATAAGCAAGTAGCTTCTGCTCCTCGCCATTGTGGAAGTGGCGCATCCTGATAGCTCTGCCAGCAAGATGAGCGTGCAGAAGTACTGCAAACACCTGAATCCCAGCAGGTCTCTCAGCACCTAGAGCCTGGCCAAGGGAAACCAATGCGATCAGCATGACCAAATGCAATGTAGTGTCATGTAATATGATGTACAAACAGAGTGAAAATATATTAATGCATTTTACATTTACTCAGTTTACTACAAAATGCAGTCTGGAGCAAAACCAAACCCATATGTGAAATTGAGGTTTTATATACCAAAAAATGGCTAGATTTTTTCCTGTGATTATTTTTAACAACAAAACCATAGTTTTACTCCTACTGCACACATAATTTTTTTATAAAGATCAACTAGGCTGCAAATAATTCTAAATATTTAAGACTTCCAAGGGAATCATACTAAAACCTGCACATTCTTTTAGTGCTAGGAGATGCACTTAAAATTGAGAGGCTGTGATTATAATATGCTCTACTTCCCATCTTCAAGTGAACTGGTAATGAAATACTCTAAGTTTACGTCTGAAATTTTTTCCAGGTCAAAAGTATTTGAAAATTAACTTTTCAAAATTGACATGAATCTGACATCACTTCCATTCTAGCTGAGATCTACTGATCTAAATTTTCTGTATGCTCAACATTTATTCTGCTTAGAGCTCAAGGTAGAAATCACAATATATTTCAAGAACTGCCTTAGTGTCAGAAATCACATCATAATAGATTACTTATGTGTTTTAAGGCTGAAAAATGCTAGGAGAATAGGCAACATTTAACACCTCCAAGAACAAATCTAAATTCTGTATCTAACTTGGCTTTCTTTGTAAGCCATGTTCTTGATTTCAACCCTTCCTATAAGTGATAAAGTATATGAGAATCTCCCATGATACACTAATCACAGATTTTAGACATTGCTTCAATTACCTGCAGAGATATTTAAGTTGTCTTAAGGAAGTCAACTATTTAATAAATGCATAATCTTGTATTTTGGGCCATACAAGAAAATCTATTCAGGTCTTAAGGTTTTGCAGTTGTTCTAAGAATACCTTTCAGGCTTTACTTTATCATTAGGATCCTTTTGCATTGGACTGGTCTGAATTAGTCTCAAAATTTTCTCTGGGCTAGCTATTCCAAGTTATTAATATCTTTGCCATGGAAAACAGTGCATGCTTACATATTCAACACAAAATTAAAACACTGCAAGCACTGTGTCATCCAGTATTACTCATATAAGTAAAGCAGACTGAACACTGAGCACCCTAAATACCCCGTTAAAAAGACTCATCATTTCTGGAGGTCAACATGTACTGCCAGCTGCCTTTACTCCCATGTCTTTTAACCAATAACTATCAATCTTCCCAGGAAGTGACTTTCCAAAACTATTTCTATGAATGAAAATCAATGAATTCACATAGGGGTCATACCTCTTCCAGACATTCCAGCGTGCAGTGACCCTCTGACACAAATTCAGGCATGCCTGGTGGGATGTTGTGGAAAAGGCTGACCCAAAGACCTGCTTCAATAACCCCAGCATCATATTTTCTTAAAACTGAAGTATAAATTAGTCTCAAACCAGAGTTATCTATCAAGCCTGCAACAAAAGAACACAGTTAACCGTGGCAATAAATCAGTATTGAAAAGGCAAANCCCCCCCCCCCCCCAATTTGCTTCACATTTTTCATGCTGTGTCCTAAGTTTTGTACATGGAAATCAAGGAATAAACCTCAATAACTGGAAATGGTCAAAATCTAAGCAGGAAGAGGCAGTCTACTAGATAGTTTTTAAATATGGTGTCTTGTTCTCTGTGGTATTCAGATGTGAATGGAGAATAGGTGCTCACCCTAGTTAGTCCTTGTGTCCCTTCCGCTAAGTTATCCAATACGGATTTCAGAGAAAAGAAGATAGATCACAGGCAGAAGAAATGATACAAGGAAATAATAAGAACCTCAAAAGGTTCCATGTGTTATTTTCAAATGAAGTAATTAAAGCATAGCCTAAAATTTCTATGGTTTCTTTCCTTAAAATTTTTGAGCTATATGTTTTCTTCTACTTATGAATTTTACCTATTTCTTCACCTTGAGTCCGAGAGTTAGGTATACTTTTCCTTTGCTTAGGATTGCCTGTTACATTACAGCATACCTCAGATGACAAAATATATCCCTTTTACAATTTCCCAAATTAAGAGAGCATCAACTAAATATGCAAACTGACTTACTAAATTCCAAACTTGTACCTAATACAGGCAAGGTATTATGACTCAAGGACTTTTCTTGATTTTAAAAAATTAGTTTAAAGAATCACAGCCTGGTGTGAAGAATCTGAGTTTTTAAGAGTCAAAATTATGCAGATTTATTTTATTCACCCACATGTTTGGTTTTCTATCTATTAATAATTTACGTTGCTTTCATCATCTAAATTCTTATAATTATTTCTCTTCTAATAGTAATTTTTTATTAGTTGGGATGCACACACACAAAAAAAATTTTGTTTGCACATGTGCTACACTCAGTTTGCCAGTTCACTTCTTCTTTGCATTTATGAATAATAACTGAAATAATTTCAATTTTTAAAATTAAAAATGCAAAAGCATATCAAGTATCTCAGAGAATGTAAGGAACTTCTTGGTGACCTATATTAATCTTCTAAAAAACATAACACAGCAGTGATTGAAGCCAAATTTTCCATCAATATGAAACCAACAGTCTATTTTACAATAAGCAAATGCCAGAAGGATAGAGTAGGGTCTATTACCCAGTTACTAAAACACCTGAAATAGAGTAGTGTATATAATTATTAAGGAACAAAGGACATGAACTATGCATAGCCAATTAAGAATGGTAATTAACCATGGGACATTCTGCAATATACAAATCATAACATTTAATGTGATAAATCCTATCCCACAATTCCCCAACTTTAGTATTTGGGAATCCATGCTCTCTCCCTTTCTGGAGCTATTTGTACCATCTCATCAATTTGAATTTTTCCTTTGTGGAATTTCCCCCTCAAACTGATTGCTAACATCTAAATGTCAGACACTTTTATGGTCTGTCAGAGTTTCGGATAAACAACCTGAAAAGAGGCCACTTTTCAAGTGAAAAGTGAATGTTAAGCACTATAAAACCAGAAACAATCAAAACCATCCACATTAAACTGAAAAATGTTTGAACTGCTCCTGACTGGGAGCTGACACTGACTACCAATCTGAGTCACTTGGGAAAACACTACCCCAGGTCATGGTGTGAGAGAAACAGTGCAGCCTTTCACTATGAGACCCAAACTGGGAAAATGCAGATGCCAAAACACAAAATAAAGGTCATCCAGTGGCAGGTTTGGTGTTGTGTCAGAAGAACTTATTTGTCCCCACCTGAAGCACATAGAGCACCCAGGTCTACTCTCTCACACTACTGGCACAACCTTATACTGTACATTTTTCCAGAGAGGAAGAGAAACATGGCCTGGATTACAGACACCCTGTTCTGCCTACGCTGCCTGAATTTTCCCAGGTCTTTAGTGAGACTGTGTGTTTACCTGGGATTGTCCTAGCAAGGCAAAATTGTCCCCATGGCTTAAAAAGGAAACGAAGTGTTATTGATTTCCAGCTTTCGTATCTGCTACTTGAACTAAACTGGCGCTATCATGCAACACAGTCAATTAAAACAAAATGATGACTTTAGGGACACAGACAAATCAGACACAGCTTTTGTGCATATGACTTATCGGGTTTTCAGGTAACATTTGAAGGAAAAGCATACAGTATCAAGGATGCACACAAAGTTTGTTGTATCCCATGCAAATGTGCATGCTGAAGAGTCTGTCACTACATTAAAAAAAAATAGTTAGTTTAGGACAACATGAAGAGGGGAAATGACAGTAGGACAGAACATCATAACCCACACAGTGGATTTTAACACATAGGGGTGTAAAGAAAGGGCAGTACACTATGCTGCATTGGATTTTACTCATTTCATGTATAGCAATCACAAGAACATCCTCAGGTACAGTAGCTTAATAAACTTCTGTTTCAGAACAGAAAATATCTTTCCCGAAGACACCTTCAAAGTTCCCCTGATTTTATGTGGCTTCTTTGTTTCTTCCTTTTACTTCTTCAGAATGTAAATTAATTTAAGGAGGAATGTTTAAAAAAACATCATTACAAATTAAAGGTTTCTCTTTTAAGATAAACTGCTTTTACTTAGTGAATGGTGTAGTAACCTGAGTCTATGCTTCAACTTCAGGAACTGCCACCATTCAGGGAGATGCTTTATTAATTTTTATAGTATTTTCTTTTTAAAAGGATCATTCCCTGTGTTGCTGCCTCATAGGCTGTGTGGTATGATGCTTGCTTTCAGTCTGATTTGATTTCCCAGCAAATGGAAAGGAGAAAAAGATAACAAGAAGAATGTAGTGATAAAAGGAGATATATTCACCTGGTCCAAAATTTTTTGTACACTTGTATATCTCACTGACTTTGGGTTAAATTTTTGAGCTTAGTGAGAAAAACACTGCAAACCAGGGGACTACTGATCAAGGAAAAATAAGCCTTGGCTTTCTACTTTCTCTGTTCACCACACAATGGAGTGATGAGCACATGTGTCTAGTTTTAAAGAGATTGAGGCTACAAACCTTCTGTGTATGATGGATTGTCATAATGCACCTCCATAAGAACGAACAGTGGGTCAGAGGCTGTGCCGATGGATAAGCCAACATGTGGAGGGTAGGTGAACCCCTGGAAGTCAATACACACATACAGATTTAAAGTATTTTGCCATATTTAAGAGTTAATTTCTTCTTTATAAATACATTTACTTCTTTTTGCAATTATATGATCACATTAATGATTAAATTTAAGACAACTTATTTTACAGCCTTCTGAACATGGCATTGTGATATAGTTACTATATACTCAATACACTAAATAACTCTATCAATGTAAAATATTAGATCCCATGATTGCTAAAGGACAAAGCTCTGAGCAAACTAGTCTGACCTTACTGCTGACCCTGCTTTGAGTAGGAGGCTGGACTAGAGACTCCCTGAGGTCCCTTCCAACCTGCATTATCCTGTGCTCTTATGATTATTTTTTCTGTACTTGTCGTTTGGGCAGAAAAGGAAAATTCCATTTTAAATGTATAAACATTGCATCATCAAGCACTTAGTCTGACAATAAAACCCTTATGAAGAAGTGAATCAACATTTTAAATGTTCCTAGTTTCTAAAAGCAGTAATTTCTAGGGAATACTGAGGTTGCATGTAATTAACTTGGTTTTGCTGCATAAATCACTATTCTAAGTAAAATGATCTGAGCGATAAAGATGATCTTCTTTCCTACATTTACATTAGCAAGCCAATAGTGCAAAACAAGTAGCTCTGTACACTGCAACTTGTGCTGGACCCAGTTCTCCAAAATAATGCTCCTTGGGACAAGCTCTGGGCACAAGATGCTGAGTTCAACTCTGAGCATTCAGTTTAACTTCATTCCAAAGGGGACTGTGCAAATTCTCAAACCACTCAAGGTGCTTGGTAAGTGGGGATAACTGGGAGATTTACTTCAGAAGCTCACTCCTGATTCAAGTCAAAGTAGTTATATCACCTAAGTGAACTCATTTACCAAATTCACTGTAACTGGAATTAATCTTCTGTATTTTATATTATATAGCTAATACATTAATATGAAGGTTGAGATTCTAACTTTTGAAATGTGAAATTTGAGATTCCAGCTTTCTGATGCTTTATGGACATTAATGAATTAATTGTAGTATATAGTCAAAAATATTATTACATTTATTCTACATAAGGGTAAACTGAAGTTAATAAAGTGGGTACTTGAGTAAACTTGACTGTACCCCAGATCTGTCAGATTCCTCTCTACAGATCTTTAACGATGGGATCTTCCTTGCAAAAGCCTCCATAATGCTGGTCAAATGATAACTTATTTATATGAGCTTTTAATTTCACTTAGATTAAGATAGTTGAAAGTACAAATACTAGGTCAGAGCATAGCTGATGGCAAAAATGCACAAAGCATACATCAGGGATAATGGTCATAGTGGATTAAACTTCTTTTGACGGGTCCATGTAACAGCTCTGGCTTCCTCATACTGCAGCACTGCAGATAGTTTTGGCATCATCTATGTGCCCACAACATCATTTTTGCAGGTGCACAGTGCATCAAAGGGGTAAGGGAGCGGAATTCTCTTGGCAATAATGCTGCATTATGTCAGCTGAAAACATTAAGGGCAGCCTAAATTAACATGTGAAATAAGCTGAAAACAGTGTGGAGTGAACATGGCATCAGAACCTGTGTTTTCTGTAGATATGTCCAATTGCCACAAGCAAAGTGGTCCTTGTACTAACTCAGCACTGACATAGGATCTCTCCTACACTGAAATGATGTCTCTCTGGGCTGAGCAGAAAAGTTAAGAATGATATGCCTGAATGGAGCAACAGTGAAACCAGGTCCTGGTGAGGCACATAATTAGTTAAAAGCATATATAACTTCATTTGGAAAGTGCTGTCTTTGTGCCTTTTATGAAAGCACATAGACACTGCTTTTCTTTTCTACCTGTGTCATTCTCCACAAGGAGCAGATATTGGTCATTGATAGAGGCAGTAAATTTCCATATCAGATGGGACAAGTTCATACAGGATCAGATTTCCGTGCACCAAAGCTATCTTTCTACCCTGAGGCACCAGTTCTCTCTATACTATTTTTGTTACTTTAGGCTTGTCACTCAGGATGACAAGATGCATTGCATATTTAAAAAGCCAACTAGAGGTTGAGGTCTTACTGGTAAGGCATTCAGGGATTGTGATTGTGTACTCGTAAAACCAGATAGATGAATTAATCATTAATACACTAGGAAGAAATTTCATTATGATATAACCCCTCCTAAAGCCCCTAGATGAACCATGGTAGACATTCATCCTACCTCTCCTCCAATAGCCCAAGCGAAAATGACTGTCTCACAGGTGAGAAAGGAGTCTGGCATGTTGGGGTGGTAACACTCATGCCCATAGTCCAGCACACTGTCATTTAAATTGCTGCTGCACTGGTAGAGCAGGATATGGTGCACCAGATTCTCATGGCCTTTCTGGATCAATGGTTCAACCTGTCAGAGTTAAAATGAAAAAAAAAAAAAAAAGAAAGCATATCTCAATGTGACTATTTCAATGCAAATATAAAGACAGATCTAAAAATTAATTGGTTCATTTATTTTAAAAGACTTGATGTTAGATTGTAGTTAAGATTTAACTTCAGCAGCCTGCAAACTCAAGAAATGAAGTTTCCAAAAATTTCACTTTGCCCAAGTGTATCAATGGGGGACAGAAAGAAATTCTGTGTCTTGATAAAACCTCTGTTACAATCTTTCTTGCCCTCTTTTCTCCCATCCCAGTCTTGCACCGTCACTTGTCTTTCTCCTTGCCCAATCTTGTTTAGACACATTTCAGCATAAAAGGGATATAAACCAGCTGAAATTTTGAACCAGCTCAGTAGCTGAACTAGTCAGAGCTTTTCATCCTTGTTTCTGCCTCTTTTGTAGTATTTCAAATTTCAGAGTATTTTGAAGTATTTAAAATTCTGCCTCTTTTGTAGTATTTCAAAGTATATCTAGGATAAGCCTAGAGGTATACCCCACATTACTCAGCAGCTCAAAATTTTTTTGACATCTACAAAAGAATTAGATTTATTTTTAAATCTGCCCAGTTACAAAGACTTCATTAACATGAAATCATTCTTGAGAGGTTGGGTGCTCCAGCCTGTTTATGGCAGTGATGAGCTGGAGGGCTCTTGATGGTGCCTGGGTGCCCCCAGTATAATTAGACCACCGAATTTCAGGGTAGGCTGATATTATTTAATTCTCATATAAGTGTTCACTCTCTATTTGGATGGATGATGTTAAATCATCTCTGTCAGAGATGACATCCCCAGGGCAAATATGAATACTTTTAAAACAATTATTTTGCTTTTCAGAAAGATCAAATTCCACAAAATATCAGCATATAGAGGACAGTATTAAAATGAAAGAAGTTTTTCCCTTGACTCTGCTTTCAAATATTTCATCACATTCTATCCAATCTACCTTCAAACTGAGTAAGATTAATATTTTCACAACAAAACTAAAGCTTTGGCAATGCAACAGTTAAGACACAAGGTGCCATCTATTATTGTCTTTCAATATTACTAAATCAATGAATCACTGAATAATTAGGATTGGAAAGGACCTCTGGAGATCATCTACTCCAACCTCATTGCCAAGGCAGGGTCACTTAAAGCATCAGGAAAGAGAAGGTTATGTTAAACTGTTACAAAACAGGAAGGGTGGGAAGAAGCAGTTGGAGCCCATGTGTATCAAGACCACCCTTGTTGATATGAATCTGCAAAGTACCGCTGAAGTTAGGCTCTTGGGGAGTCCAAATGCTGCTGAGTACCTGCGTGTCCATCCAACAAGTGCACAACCCATTTCACTGTGCTTAGAAGTCAGTGCAAGGATGCCAATTTAATTGGGTGCACTAAAGCTTTCTTCTGGAGGTAAGACTGAAATACTTCATAGGAGCTCATCTGAACTGTTCATTGTGCTCAGTAATCCCTATTTCAATTACCATTGCCTATGGTAGTAAAAGGTATTTTTGAAGGACATGAGAGTCAGTTTTCCCATCAAATAAGAATTTATTTGCAAATATGACAGAGATTCAGAAATCCATTTGATGTATGTTGCTTGATGTTGCTTCTTCCCTCTGCCCCGTCATGTACCTGTATATTTATCCAAATACTGCAGAACCAAAGCACACTTGTAATACATGCAGCTTATACATTAAATAGCAGGATATTTATTAAGAATTCTGAAGTTCCACATAATATATAGCTTAGTCAAGGAAATGGTTATGGGAATATTACCCCTGTATCTAGCAAGAAAAAAAAGAGTACGATTGTCCCAACATGTGATAGTTCTGCCTGCTGCTACAAGATCCCAGCACCTGCTGTGCTTACAATCACTACTTCAAAACCAGCCTCCCCTCAAAACAATGGGACATCACCAAAATTAGAAACTCATATCCTGTCATCATTTTTTAGTGTCAGTTACCTAAACAATAACAGCACTTCAAAAAGCAGTTTTGTTCAGCTTTCTTAAGTTTAGAAAAAAACCCAACCAAACCCTA
Source organism: Serilophus lunatus (assembly GCA_013399895.1). Classification (NCBI taxonomy): domain Eukaryota; kingdom Metazoa; phylum Chordata; class Aves; order Passeriformes; family Eurylaimidae; genus Serilophus; species Serilophus lunatus. The sequence goes on along the minus strand of VXBA01005864.1, from coordinate 690,814 downwards.
CAATAAATTCTTAAACATCTTTCCATTGCATCTAGTAGGATAACTTATATTCTTCAGATGCAGAAACAAATAAGCAAGAGTGACAGCGAAGTTATGCTTTTTACATGTTGTCATTACAACGTGGTTAGAGGTTTTTCTCTTCCCACTTTTAAACAAATGAAAAAAAAATATTAGGAGTGGTCAAAATTCTATTAAAAAAAAAATCTCATGAAAACCTCATTAAACATGAGAAATTTCAGAAATTTATAGAGATATTTTAATGGCCATCTCCCTATGGCTCGCAGCATTATTTCTGATTGAAACAAGAGAAGGAAAAGGACCAGATGACCTAGATACCTTGAGTTTCCCACCTCTGATCTGATGAATAGCTAACTGTACTTACTAGAATAACTTCAGCAGAAAATTAAAAACTATGATGTCTTCCTCTATTGTAGTGATTCGTTAGAACCGGGATTTACATGCACCATTCTACATCCCAGGTGAGTACAGTCTCACTACTCAGCTATTTATTATTTTAGCTTATAGAATAAGTTGGGTATTTAGGCTGCCTCACGCTTCCTCTCTCACTTTCCACAAAGAGCATCTGTACAGATTACTTTGCTTCAAGCTGAGAAGAAATTCCAAAACCCTGTTTTTTCTCAAACAAAATTCTTGTTGTCTGGCCAGCCTTAAAACAATGATAAACAACAACCACATTTCTCAAATATGGGGCAAATTTGGAAAATCACTCATGTTTAGAAATGCATGTAAGTAGTCCCAGGTGTAACATTAGTTGTTAAAGCAGGTATCTACAATTAAATATCTAGATTAGGGTGGTCTGATTTCTAGAGTACTTGCAGTCTCAATGATTTATAACACAATTTCCAGAGCTCTAATTTTTGCAGAATCACAGAATTAACTAGATTGGAAAAGACCTTTGATGTCATCAAGTCCAACCTATGACCTAATACTATCTCATCAACTAAACCATGGAACTAAGTGCCACATCCAGTCTTTTTTTAAACACCTTCAGGGATGGTGACTCCACCACCTCCCTGGGCAGCCCATTCCCATTCCTTCTGTGAAGAATGATTTCAAAATTTTCTGATTTTTCCTTTTTTCCACAATGATAATGGATCAATCCTGAAGAGTCACCAGGACTGTTTTGTTAATTTGTTCAACTTTTAGAATACTTGCAAAGAGATAATAATTTGTTGTCACACATTAGGGCAAAGGAGTGAAATAAAGAAAAAGAAAACAAAAAGCAATAAAAATAGGCATGGCACATAACAGTCATTAAACTCCGCAGATTTAAGTGAACAGTTAATTTTTATATGTATTCTTATTTATACATAGCCTTGTTTGCTCTGCTCTCTTACTACAAGGAAACTCTCAAATGTCACATTCAGCCAAGTAATTAGGTAAGCAATAATTGAGTCATTTACATGGGTTGCAGTGAAAATGGGAATCCACCTTTAATTTTCAGTAATTATAGAGAAACCTGCGACTTTGAAATATAGTTCATTTTCCTGTCCTTGTGAATTCCTACCCATCTTGTTAGCCAAGGGAGTCAAGAAAGAAGCTGAGACTAAAAATGAATATGCATATAACTACCTATTTTCTCCACTTCACCCTGTTCTTTGAGGCTAATCTATGGTGTTTTGACTGTTGCTGACATGCAAGGAAGACCCAGCTGTCAGGGTTCATCTCTTTGCCATGTTGTGAATAAGCCTGCAGAGATACTGCACCACCGGGCACCTCAGTAGGTTCTTCCCCTTGCAGGCAAAGTGCATTTTCTGCTTGACATTTCCTAACTGCCAGAGGCATGAAGATGAAAAGCTCTATATCCATGCTACATCAAAATGACCAATGTGTTTGGGATTGCAAAACATAAGTGCATGAAACAAGATAAAATGTCGCCTGTTTTTCATGAAACCTGCGGGAAGAAGCTCATGGTTTATTATTCATGATGATTTGCTTTCTTCATCCTTCTCTTCAGCTTTTCTTGAAAGCTTGGGCAAAAGGTCTTTCTGCCTGAGCACACTGGCATATATGAACCTATCTGATTCCCACTGACAGAGGTAAAACATAATAGATGTTCTATAATCCCCCACCACTTCAAATCAAGGCTTCCAAAGAAGGAGGCATTTAAAATACACTGCATTCAAACATAAATGAAGGCAGTGCCTTCTGCAGCCAGAAGTATGGGTTACAGTTATGGTGCTTGATTAGCATGGCCTGTACTCATCAGGCAGGTTAAGAAGTTTTACAGAGCAACTTTCTTACGTCTTCTGAAAACAATGACTTTCAAAAAAAAATCAAATAAAAAATTTTCAAGTAATTATAATGTTAAACTAGATGCAACCCACCTGTAATTCTAACAAAAGCCCTATTCTTGTCAACAGGCTGACAACACATAAACAAAGGAAATGTTCACATCTGCCAGGGCCAAGTTACTCAGCCTCCATTTTTGTCCCTCTATTCTCCATTTCCTATTATCCCTTTATGTATTGCACAACCTGAACGTGTCATATCATGCTGGGGGGGAGGGGTCCCTAAAAAAACAAGTTAAAATTTTAACATAACAGTGCCCTGCATCTCAAAGTGATGATAAGCAGGATTAAAATGCTAATGTGTGATGCATTAAACAGGATAAAAATGCAAACAGCTCAAGTGGTCCAAGAAGTTGGATTTCCTACATGGAAAAAATATTTTCAGAAACCTGGAAGTCTTTCTTACTTTATCCTTTTTTCTCCTTTTTTATTTGTTCTGATTTTTTTGATGTTAACAGCTGTGGTTTGTTCTTCATGTCTGCTTATGCAGATAATGAAATTTAGTAAATTATATCCACAGTCTCACCACAGTATCTCTATTGGAAAATACAGCCAAGTGAATGTCAGAAAAAAACTTGAATTTATTTTTATATATTAAAATAACAATATGTTTCTGATCTTTTTGCAGTAATGATTCTACACAGATATGTCAATGAAAACCATGGGTTTTTCTGTCTCAAAAAGGCAACAAGAACTTAATCTTATTTTAGAAACATAAGAGAATGGTGTATTCCCATATAAATTACTCTGAATAAGGCGACAACCTTACACGACACCTCATGTATATAGTCAGTGCTGATACAGGGAAGAAAATTTAATTCTTTAGTCTCGAAACAGAGGGTAAAAGTTTGACATGAGATTTTTGCCCTGGCACTGCTTCATCTTGGATAGTTTCTAGCCTGTGGTTGGTTAATTTATTTATATGAGCTTGTCATGTCTCTGATAACTCACCAAAAAACTGATGGCTGTGAAACTAAGTTTGAGTACTGGCTGAGTTTATTTGGGAGAATTTTGGCAACAGAAGACCAAGTTACAAGGTCTCTGCTTTCTATACTCCTCATCAGGGAGAACTGTTATTCTTACTGATTTCTTTGGTCTTTGTACTTCCTTTGCAAATGTGTACCATGCATATATATTACAAAATTATCTGGCTTAGAAAACTTCTTCAAAGGTTGACATAATTTCTTGTTATTAAGATTCATCAAGGCTTTTTCTGATTTTTTTTTTCCCCAAAAGTGTAATTGTGAAATGATCAAATATTTATCTAAAACATCTTTTCTAAAGTTTTAGATTTTTATACAGAGAAATAAATGCTTAGAATAGTTGGCTTTATAAAGTTGTGTTAATTTCAGCAAAAGTCCTCCATATATTCCATTAAAACCCTCAGTAATATGGTCATCCAATGTTCTGAAATAAAACCTCCAGTCATTTGCTGCCTAACACTACTTCTTGCACACAACCCAGAAGTGTGCTGAACAAAAACTGAAAAGCTGGAAACATGCCTCTAAACTGGTATAGATATTTAAGTCCATGACTCTAGGGCAGAGCAGGATTTTAACCCTAACAACACTCATGCCACTAGAAAAGCCTTCCTACACCAGTGTCACATCCATTGCAGACTTTCAGCCCAGAGTTAAGGCATTGCAGGGTCAGGCAGAGACCACCTCCCTATGCCTCCACCCTACTCTCTCTGTCAGAAAGCATTAAATTAACACCACAGAATAGTTAGAGCTCAAAGAGACAGTTGTAATGCTCAACTGTCTGTAGTCTAGCAAGGACTAACTGCCGTAATCCTTCCTGAGATCTGCAGTATCATTTGAAAGTACATAGCCAAGTGTCCATATTTCTTTTCCTCATGGTACAATCCGGATCCTAAATTCAGTCATCACTACTGCCAAATCCCCTTAAATCACTCTCTATTCCAAGTGCTTCTGAGTTTATGCCATGCCACTTACTTAGAAAGTGTATATTTTGGTGAGGTAATTGCAAGGGGCACAGCAAAGCCACTGATTCTGGTTTATTTATGGTCATCTGAGATGATGTACATCTGATGTACAACTGGGAGCTTACACTGAATTGTCCTTCAAAGGTAAAAATGTCCACCCAAATTATTCTCATACACATTTTTCTCATTTTCCAGCTGGAGAAAAATATAACCTGTGAAGCTACTGACAGCTCTTGACTTTTCTATTTTAATGTAAAAAGAGATGTAGATGAGAAAGAGGTGCAGGCAACACACACCATTCCCATCCTTAATTAGATAGGGTTTCCTTGGATGATGGAAATTTTCTAGACCAAAACTTCCATGCTACTTAAGGTAGTGAAATTTGTACTTAATGTGTTTGGAGGCTTTTTTCCCCCAAAGTGAGATTCAAATACCAGGCATAATCCTAAATTGAAATAACAGTTCTGTTGTATTGATTGATGGATGGATTGATTGATTTAAGCTATATTGCTGGCCTTTGAGTTTGTTTTGGATGTACTTTAAAATGCAGAACAAAAATTCTAACATCACTGTGGAGGAAAGGTCCTTACCACCTAAATGGAAAACTTTATTCAAAGCACATATATTTCTTGTTCTTGGTGTAAAGAAATTATTTGTTTATTCAATTATTTGTTTATTCAATTGAACAATGCATTGTTCAATGAAGGATCTTATTTAAGTGTTTTTGGTATATGGTATTAAGAAGTAATTGCCATACCTTGGTCTTAATCTGCAGAATTTTCATTGGAAAAGAATATGTACTTTCAAGTAAAAGTTAGCTGTTGCTGTGCTGCTAGCTTGGAGAGGAGGCTATATATGTCAATTTATATAAATCCTTCTATTCCCACATACAATGATTATACTGTACATCCAGATATTCTGCGGGTCAGGGAGCAGAACAACTTAAATATTTTAATCAGGAAAAAAGAAAAAGAACACAATAAACAATAATCCCAAACATTTAAAAATGAGAACTAGAGATGGGTTTAGGACTTCTTGTTCTCTCTGCCATCAAGTCCATTCTTAAATTCTTATTCCTAATTAATCACCTGGAATTCTGCCACTCGTAAGGAGTTTCAGACTTTAAAGACATACAGTAATTTAGACTAAATCCAAAAGAAGTATAGCTCAAAGAAATACCTATAAAACATTGTTTCTTCCTGACGTATGTCTGAAGATTTAAGATAACAAATTCAGTAACAGTTAAAAAGTATAACCCTGAGGAACAATCTCATAAAAAGCTCATGTCAAGAAAAAACATGTTTCATTTGTTTATGCTTCCTGGCAATACACTCATTGCCCTACTAAGCAGCAGAACCCCTGGCAGAGTGGTTGCGGTATTCCGTATGTCCATAGTAGCTCAGCACAGTTCACACACTCCAAGCAGAATTAATTGCCAATTAATCATCAACATCATTACTTCCTTGTGAAAACAATATCATAATAAAGTAATATGTAACCAAATATGTTTCAGATCTAAAGCCAAAACGGGTAGTCTATGAAGAGTTTATTATTTATTCAAGAAGAATATGTAATTTGAATAATATAAATTATAAAGTCAGTGAAGGAACTCCCGTTTGTTCATTAAATCACCATTCATGCACTGTGACATCTATTTCTTTGAGAAGGCAATAGAAGAGGTTTTAATTCTATTGTACAACTGCAAAATATTCTCCTTTCATGTAGGTAAATAACGTTGCATTTTTTCTCCTTTTGCTTGGGAGTGAATGTGCAGCTTTGCCCAAAGATAGAGCATGTGAGAATTTACCATTCTTGTTCTACACATACAGAAGTATACTATTAGGAAAGATGTTTTCTGAAAAGCAAATGCTGACTTCTGTGAAGGACTACCAAAAGGGAACAAATGTGAGAAAGACCTTAGCCTTTTGTATAATGAGCTTCTAGAGGAGTCGCCAACCTGCACCAACTGGGCACCTATAGTTGGCATAAAATAAGAACAAGGGTCATGATTTTGGCACAACACAGCCTCCTGAGTCAGCAGAACAACTCTCAGGAACTATTGTTCATAACCCTCTAAAAATTTGTATTTAGGGGGTTAACATACTAACGTGAGATGGCTTACAAAATAAGTGCAGCTAAGTATCACTCACATTAATACTATGATTTACACATTTTCTCACACAGGGTCAGACCCTGGTACCTTTCTGTAGCACTTTGACACTTCTCAACTCACACACGAAGTCACACAAGGGCTATTTTCAGATTATATGGTTCTTTTAAAGTCTGTATTAAAATTATACCATAGCAATTCTCCAGAAACCAAAACTGTGATTGCTACTTCAAAAAACACAAAGACATAGTTCCACTTCAAGCAACTTAAGCCATAGTAATGGAAATGAGGGGATGGAAAAGGATGCTGAAGAGCATTAACTTGTAGTTTATAATTTGCTTAGATACTTAGTTTTATTCAGGATTAGGTATTTTGTATTTGGGTGACTTTTGTGCATTTCAGTTAGATTGAAGACATAAGTTTTTTCAGTAATAGGTAAAACATCACTCTTAGGGAAAAAAGAAATTATTCATCATCTAAAGGTAGCTCATTTACCATGTATTTGGATTTTTATGTCATATATGTATAGTAGTTTGACTCTGGCTGGATGCCAGGCAGCCACCAAAGCTGCTCTATCACTCCCTTCCACAAGTGGACAGGGGAGAGAAAATATAACACAAGTTCATGAGTTTAAGTAGGGATCAGGAGAGATCACTCACTGAATATCATCACAGGCCAAATAGAATCAACTTCGGCATATTAATTGAATTCATTACTAACAAAATCAGAGCAGGATAATAAGAAATAAAATAAACTTTAAAAACATCTTTCCCCCATCCCTCCCTTCTTCCCAAGCTCTACCTCCTCGCCCCCAGCATCTCAGGGAGTGTGGGTTATGGTCAGGTCATCACATGTTGTCCCTGATGCTGCTCAGCAAGAAGAGTCCTTCCCCTGCTCCAGTGTGCGGTCCCTCCCACCGGAGACAGTCCTCCACGAACTTCTTCAACAGGAGACCTTCTCATAGGCAATAGTTCTCCATGAACTGTTGCAACATGGGTCACTTTTCCAAAGGGCTTTCAGGCACAGGCTTCTCCAGCATGGGTCCCTCAGAGGGTCACAAGTCCTATCAGCAAACCTGCTCCAGTGTGGTCTCCTCTCTCCAGAGGTCTGCAGGTCTCTGCCAGGATCCTGCTTCAGTACAGGCTTCTCATGTGTTCACAGCCCTCTTTTGGGCATCCACCTGCTTCAGTGTCAGTCTCCTCCAAAGGCTGCAGGCGCATATCTGCATTCCCGTGGCCCTCCATGGGCTGCAAGGGCACAGCTGCTTCACTGTGGGCTGCAAGGGAACCTCAGCTCCTGAACCTGGAGCACCTCCTCCCCCTCCTTCTTCACTGACCCTGGGGTCTGCATTGTTGTTCCTCTCATATATTCTCACTCCGCTCTTCAATGGCCACAATTACATCTGCACAATAACTTTTTTTTCTCTTCTTAAATATATTAATAAAGAGGCATTACCACCATTTCTGATTGACCCAGCCTTGCCCAGCAAGTCTGTCCTGGAACCAGCTGGCGTTGGCTCTACCAGACATGGGGGAAGCTTCTGGCAACTTCTGACAGAAGCCACCCCTGTAGCCCCCCAGCACCAAAACCTGGCCATGCAAACTAAATACAGTATGCAAAGTGTGGACACGGTGGAGAGGCACTGTCTGGCCATTCTCTGCCTATTTTCCACTGTTATTAATGTGGAGTCAATGAATCCATGCTCCAGACTACTGCAAGCAGATCTCTGCAAGCAGATGCAGAGGTCACAAGGGTGTCATATCACTTTCTGAAACCGACCCCCAGTAGCTAGTGCTGGGGTTGCAGAGTGAAAGGTTGGTATTGAAAAGAAATTTCTGCTCCATTTAGATACCATTGAAGCAGTTATATTGGCCCTATAGAAAACTTGCTTAACATTCTACTATTGGTTTTGTCTGAATTAGAAAGTTGATCTTAGGAAGTAATGCCAAGATGGTAGTAGGACCAAGTTACAGTTGTTCTGTGAACCATCCACACAAGCCCCATCAAGAGAGATATTACTACCTATGAGCCACCTGTTCTGATATTGGCAGAAAATATGCTTTAGAATTGCTCATCTAAGGCCTAGTCTTACTCTGAAGTACTTTATTGCCTGCTAAGGAGTGTTAATTGTTTGACTGCAGACAATTCCTAGACACAACTTTCTTATCTTTTCAGTGCACTATCTAGTCACAGGCTTGCCCTAAAATGAGGTACAAAGCTAAGGACAAGGAAGAAAAAGTAGACATGGCATAAGTCAAAATGGGATCAATCCTTAACAATCCTCTCCTGAAGATCAACCCACAAACTCAGAGATCTTCGCTCAAATTCTACACTCCCCCTTTTCATGCTCACATTTTAAGTTAAGGTTCCTGGCATCTAACCCTGTACATAATAAGAAATTACATATGTTCCAACTTTTATTTAACCAGAAGACCACATAACACACGTATTTGCCAATCATTTGCTGGCATAGTCAATACATTGCCTTTATGGATAGGCGTTGTTTTTATTTAAAAAGCAAAAATCAAAGAAAATGTCTTAAATTAGCTAAGTGTTCAACTTTGCTGCTAACAGAAATTAGTGGGTTATTTTTGCATATCAAGTATGGAAGAAATAACGCAGCAATAACTGCGTAACTTAAGCATTCTTATTGCTCAGAGGTATAAGTGAAATGAAAGAAGACTACTGAAAAATAAGAACAGAATCCATATGAAATATAAAGGTTGGTGTGACAGTAATGTCTGTGGTCATACATAATTTAATCTTTGATCACAGATCAGAATAATATCTTAAACGATTTTACATATGAAATAATCTAGCAGAATATGAGAGAACAGCGTATTTCTAGTACTTCCTCAGACAGTTCTTGGGAAACTTTTAATTTCCAGCCTGTTCAGTTACATTAATCTTTAGCACTGCAAAGCCTAATGGGCCAATTCAGGCTTGCACTGAAGAGCCAGCCCTCCAGATCAAAGGGCAGATAGCTTACAAGCTCTGCAGTGTAAGATGATTGTTTGGATGCCAATCTAATTTAGTGAGGCTGAAATTGCTTTGTAGGGGAATGTGTGGGAAAATATAGAACATTTGTTTATGTCAGGCTGTATGATGCAATTTGCTAGAGTTATCACATTTAGCAAAATGTAAAAGTTCAAGCTGGAGAGTAACAAGCAGTTAGTGTCTGGTATAACTCAAGTTAAAAATCAGTGCCCTCATTTAGATACTCCAGGCTACAAGCTGCCCTTCTGGCTTCCTATAAATCAGTCTCTTAAACTGGAGTCCCTTTGTATTTTCACACTGGGGTCTTTGGTATTACTAAAGCATTCCACTGTCAAAAAGCGGAGTTACCCTTGGCAACAAGTTTTTTGGAGTTTTTAGTTCCTTATCAGAGTTTGCTCCAAAACAGAACATGAAGATTAACTAGCAGCTGCTGCTATGTTCTAATACAGGCATTTCTTTAATTGAAAAGAGTATCTCCTCTTCTAAGGAGATCAGCAATGGAAAACTTCGGTGCTTATATAAAAATATGCCAAATATAACACTTCTCAGCTAATGCTAAATAATTAAGTTGTTTTTCTGGTTATATGCTTAGCCTGTTTCACTAGTCACATTGTAAGTTTAGTGCCAAAAAAGTTACACAGGATTGTGGTTAATAAAAGTATTATTTTCAGTTTTTTTCTTCTATCACAATCTCTTCTCTTCCCTGACCTTTTTGGTTGGACATCTTCCCTGATTCATTCATCTAAGAGTTACTTATCTAATAAAGGTTCTTTGTCTGGGTTCTCTCATCCATCAATGGAGAGAGAGATTAAACCATACAGGGGATGTTCCAGCTCAGACATTTGAGACATCTCCTGTAGGATGATAGGAACAGCTAGTTTTGCCCTGTAAGATTGATAAAGTAGCTCGCTCAGGCCCATAGATAAGTCAAGTTAGACAAGAGGAAGCTCTGTGGTTGAAAATTTGCTGTGTTTAATATGTTCCCTACTTATTCCTGAGTTGTACTTAAGAGATATGAATTCTGATGGCATAGCCTAATAGCCAGGATGAGGCTTCTTCCCCATTTCAGCAATGCTTAAACCTGCTCATTCCACTCTCACAAGCAGGTTCAAAATAATGCACATGGAAGGACAACTTTATGAAAGGATACAAATGTTTAAAAGCTTACAAAAAGCAACTTATTATCCTCCTTTCCGATGCCAAATGCCCTCTAAAACTGGATGTCCCATGAGAAAACCTCTCGTATAGAATCAGAAGTATTTTATGCTCTTGAGCACAGCCACATCACAGCCTTTTTCCTGGTATTTCTCTGACTATACTAGTTTTGAAAAAATTGGAGAAAACTTGGGATTAAAGGAAGATGGTAGTTCTTAGAAAAAGGACATGTACATACAGCTAAGTGATCCTACTACTCAATTATAGTTTTTATTTTATATAAATTGTTTTTCCTACTCTTACAGTAAAATTCAATACTTAATATGTTTTTGACTGCAGGATTATTACTAATGAAGCCTGGGGAAATACTTTTCCTAAGGAAAACACAACATATTTCAAAGAAATTAAGAAAACAGCGAGAGAGAATTTGCAGTGTTGAAACTAGCACAGACATGCTATACACCAAAGCAGAAAAGCTTCACACAAATTGATTATGGCATGCCTGGCATGTAGGATAAATGTACCATTCCTTCACCGGTATATACTGTAAATTTTCAGTTTACACACAGCATTAAACAATTTGTTGGGTGCAGTGAGAGACCACAGATCTAGAGAATTCACAGAAAACCTAGAGACAATAGAGGAAATACTACCTTAAAAGTTTTTTAATTGCAGTGGAAAAAAGAGACAGGCACACGGGAGACTGCATTTAATGTAAAATGAGAGTAAAGAATCTTTAGCACACGCAATTATTTCAATCCACAAAACAATTAAATCAAAGTTAAAAAAGACATGGAGTATTGAAAGCTAAGCCAAAGACAGTAAGAAAAAAAGAGCTGTATCTGTAAACACATAAGTAGAAAAAGCAGTAAGAACAAGCTTAATAAAGCAAAAGATGTATTTACTGAAACACTGGAGAATATTTCTCATGGATGTAAAACAAATTTTCACTTTCCTGTTGCTGGTAAATATCTGCATGATGCCACCTCACAGTGAATAAAAAATAAACTCAGCAAATAGAAATAACTTATCAGTAAATAGTCTTACAACCTGTCAAAATAGAGATGTGCCAGCACACACATATGCAGGCACACTGATAATCATGAAAATCAGACATCTCAATGGTACAAAAATGACAGGATTTCAGAAGCCTTCGTGTGCTGCCACTGAATTTTGTTTTAACTTTTTTTTTTTTACTGAAATAGATATAAGAAAGAGACTTTTAAAACAGGTAATTTACAAGAGGGAAGGTGCTGCAGAGACTCCCCTTTATAAAGTGTGCTCCCAAGGGTGAGCATCTCTGTCTCTGCCAGCCCTGCTCCCAACCATGGCACGGCAGTGTCTCTGCCTGTGTGGGCTTTCCACAGCCAGGGAACTGTTCTCAACATGGGTTCAGCAGGGAGACAGAAATACTTTCTTGCAGAGGTGGGTGCATGGACAAGCCTGCGTGTCTGCTCTACCAGCGGGTCCTGCTCTCCGTCCCTCTGAGAAGTCCTGCTGGAGCGGAGGTCCCTGCCAAGGTGCAGTTGGTGAAAGCACAGAACTTTCTTTAGGGATATGATTAAGAGGCGCATTCAGGACCAGCCAGAATAATGATATTTACAGACAACTGCAAAAGTCCTAGCAAGATATAGTCTTAAGCCCATCTCTGGGAAGTCTGGGTTAATGAGTGGAATGCTTTTTTCTAAGAAAGCTAATTCTGAGAAGGCTCACGGCTAACTTCTATATGTGAGAAAAGTGAAAATCCCTTGGGTAATAGGCCTGGGGCACATACCACAGCTTGAAACTCAAAGAAGCAAAACAGGCCAATGCACACATAGCTGCAGGAGGAGTTTGCAGACAGGCAGCCGTGTGTTCTCCTGTGTAATAGCAACCAAGGTCCACCACTCACTGTGGAGCCATCCTGCAAATAGCTGAAGAAAGATGGTTGCCTGTTAATACCTCCAAGCAATCCCTTTCATCTGTTCTGCATATTATTATTTTCAAAATGTACTTATTACCCTTATAATTGGTTCTACTAACATAAAACACATAGGAAGGAAAATCTGTAGAAATTTAATGAATTTTCAAAACAGCTGTGATTCAGCCAGATAGGCAACGTGAAGATGAGGAGTGATGTACACCACTAGAGTCACAAAATCAGCTTGGTACCTGGTTTTGATCATGACCTTGGTTACTATTATCACTGTTATGCCCAGCTATTGAGGAATTATCTTATTCTGTTTTATTTCTTAGCAGGCATAATGTTGTTACGAGTTATCACTCCAGGAGTTCCCGGAGGCATTAGAAAAGATCTTGTAACAGAAGGCATTGTAGGGACATGTAGGAAAACACAGTCTCTTCCCTAGGGAAAAAGTTGCAAGAGATGTGAAACAAAGGAAGATTTAACAGAAATCCTAACTGTGGGTGGGTGCCCACTTATTACAGTGAATTTTTGTTCTCCATTTCTAAATGCAGAACAAGGAGACATTGCTTATTCATGTCCTTATTCTACCTATGAGATGAACACAAGATTACAGCTTTATCGCTTGCACAATTCACATGTCATGTAGTGCAGCTTGATCAATGAAAATATGCTGTTTCTCATTACCTGAGATTCCTGGAAAGTAACATGACTATTATGTAAAGAGAAAAAAAAGATCTAAGGTCTTACATAATTTACCTTTGACTAATTTTGAGATCTCTTATGCTAGTTATTTCTTTGTCTTAATAGAAGAAACTAAAACAAGGTAGACCTTGGTGGTAAACCAACCTTAAGGCCAAGCATTATCTGTTACCATCTGTTGCACCACTAGATTGTATTTATGAAGTGTATTTGTAAGTACCTTAAATATATTCTAAGTAAAAGCATATAGTCACTCTTTTAAAAAATAATGCAAGGTCAATAGCAATTGAAAAAATACCTTTAAATTCAGAATCTGGCATTTGTTAAGCAGAGATGTCTTGGCCTCTACCTTTAATGGTAAGTCTAATTTTTTTCAGTTTCCTTTATTAAAACATCATGCTTTCCTGATGAACCTGAAATTTTTTAAAAAATAACTTATTATCAGAGCAGTTTCCAAGAAGGAAGGGATGACAGAGAACTGCTGAACATGTTAAAAAATTCCTATTGTGGCTGTTGCACCTACTTGAGACTCCAGATCATCAGCAGATTTACACATCAGCACAGCTAAGCATATATTGTTGACTGCACACCTTGTCCAACAAGCGCTGAACTGTGCACTTCAGTGCTCCATAAAATCATACAGGAGGACAGAAATGGCCAAAATCAGTTCACATGTATACTATTGAAGTAGGCAAATTTGTACCACTTCTAAACCTTATCTTTCTGTGTGTAAAAATGAGCTGTGTAGGTTTGTGTGAAAACTGTGCTACAGAATGAATCCAGAATCAGTATATTTAACTAACACAGACAGTTTGGTCAGGCCAAATTTCCCATTGTGAAATTCAATCTTTGTTTGCACAGCTAATATCTTCACGAGTAGCCCTAAGCCCCATCCTTTGTGTATCAGTAAACTTTAGGAAATGTTTAATCTGTTTGCAAAAGCACAGATACAATTCCACAACAACCTTCTATGCGTTATCTAAAAATGTGACTCATATTTTCACATAAGTTGTACCCCTGAACAGAAAGGTTAAGGAAGTGTTTCTAGAAAATTCTACTCTCTTTCCCTCTCTAAACATTTTTAAGCAGCAATATTAACTTTTCTTGCTTTTCTGAAGATGTAAAAATCACTGAGGATTCTACTCTAATTTTTAACTTTATTTAAAAGATGGGTTTTTTTGAAAATACTGTTTTAAAGTTTTAGAACTTTAATATTCTTGATACATTGTAAAATAAAGAATATAAAATTATTCTGAAAAACTTGTCAATGTATTCCTGAGCTAAAATTTTGTTTTAGCTTGAACCAACTGAAATTTTTTTAAAAATTGAGCAACTGTATGTGCAATCAGGCAAAATATTTAGAAAGTAAATTCAGAAAATATAAATAAAGAATATTTCCAGAGAACTTTGTAGCAGAACAGCATGTATCTACACCTTCTAGCAAATTTAACATGGAAAGCTTGATTCTGATACTACCATTTTAAAGCTCTCTCATTTGAAAGCAGAAAAATAGGAATCTTGATGTATACATCACAACACAAGCAAAGTTTGTTTTCAATGAAGCTCTGTGAAAGTAGCTGCCATAAATTTCAACTGTGATTAAAGATCAAGCACCTGAAAGCAGAAATTTGGGCCTTGCAATTGTTCATTCTGGTAAAGTGCAGAAATCCACAATATTTCAGAATAATTATAGACATCTCAGACATACACTGGAGATCATATGTTAAGTTCTATGAGTTATTTTAAAATTTCAGTCTTACTGAATGAACTGGAGAAATATGACTGACAATAACAATAATAAAAAAAGAAATAGAATTGTACACTTAAAGAATTTGTGGGTTCAAAGAAAGATAAAAATGAGGGCCAGAACTATCACAATGTGCTATCTTAAGCATTTTAGAAGAATAAGGTGTTCTTTTAAGAGATCTTCAGAATATTGCTCCTGGGAAGAAATGTGAGAACTGTCTTTCCCACAGCACTCCTAAGATTTCAATTTCAAACTGAAAGAAAAGTTAGAAAATGTGTTATAGGAAAACATGTTTATGCGTGTGGGTTTTGAAATCGCCTAGGATCCTGCTGAGACTTGTGTGAAAGTTTACATACACATTTTTATTAACTTTAAAATAAACTGCAACATCCACCTCTTTTTTCATAACATTTCATTTTTACACAGCTGAAGATAAGGGTGTCTTTGCTTATGTGATGTAATATGGTATAACTCAACCGTGGTCATCATAAGAGAGGTGACTGGAATCAAATAAGAACCTGGCCCTTTATTTGAACAAACATCACCATTTAATTATTTCTTAATCTAAAATTACTATCTGTTAAAAGAAATCCATTAAATTCCTATATAAAAGTAGAAACTTGATATAACATGCTTTTAGACAATTTTACTTAGACTTAGTCTTTGCCAGGAATATTTACAGATAGAAATAATTTTCAAACTCATTTCCTAAAGGGAGGGAGGATGAAGAAGAGAAAAGGACAGAAAGGAAGGGGCTCTTTCGTTGTGCAGGCAGTTGGCAGGGTACACCTGAGTCAAGTCTTGGGCATATGTACACATACAGTTGATCCATGTTTGTGAAGACAGAAAAGAGGTCTTACTTTTCCCTCCAGTAAGCAATGAAAAAAAATTTTGAAAGTGCAAGAATTGATTTTAAGCATGACTATCGTCTGACTTTCTCTAAATTTGCTCAGTCTGAATCACTCACCTTTGTCACATGATGCTTTTCATGTTGTATGGGAATCTTAAACATTTGGCACCAATATGTTGTATCCTTGTCTGGTACAGGCACCTGTCTTAATAAAAACGGCAAGAACAAAATATTATCATAGAATCACACAATGGTTTGGGTTGGAAGGGATCTCAGAGATCATCTATCCCCTGCATTCCAATCCCCACATCATGGGCAGGGACACCTTCCACTAGACCAGGTTGCCCAAATCCCCATCCAGCCTGACCTTGAACACTTTGGAGATGAGGCATCCACAGCTTCTCTGGGCAACCTGTTCCAATGTCTCATCAACCTCATAGTGAAGAATTCTTTCCCTATATTTAATCTATATATAAAAGTCACACTATCTGTTGTGTAAGCCCAAAGCTTCACCTACCACTTTATTCCCATCACCACATAAACCCAAAACATGGAGTAACTTACGTCTTTGTTTGTCAAGTCAAAGTATGGCAGAGATGCAGATAAGACTTCTTCTTTCTCAGGATTCAGCAAACGTAGACTCTTTGTACCACGATTAGATCCATGGTAATTTTGACCTGCTTCTCCCATGTCTTTGTGGTGGTAGGCCCATATTACTCGCACTGTACTCTCCTAAAAAGAACAAAAAGTCCATAAGGAATAGGAGCAATGACTCTGTTACATAGTTCATATAATTCCTACAATGGCTATGCCATTGGTGTGGCTGTGTTTGAAGAACAACAACGTATACCAGAAGAACAGTCATTTACTTATTCAATTCTGTCTTTAAAATTAATAATGTTTTATACTCATAGGGTTCACTGGAGATAAGCAGAAATTAAATCTTTCCTGATATGTCATGAATTGAAGTCATATTTGTAAATGACAGAACAGACTCATAAAGAGCTAACCAACTAAATGAATGATAAACATTTTTCTAGAGATGTTGTTTCTTTTGCCAGCAACTAGGTTCCCCCGAGAACATTCTCCAGGCTCAGATCTTTGAAGATGTGGATACCTTCAGTGAAATGCTGTCCTTACATGTTCGGGAAGATAGACATTCAATTACAGAACAGATTTGCATCTTAAAAATCCGTCTCCAGCCACTGCACAGATCAATTCTCTGTAAACTATTCTCAGGTTGCAATAATTACCCTTGAGACAAAATAATAAATCCTGAAGTGTCTCAGAATGTTAAATTATACTGAGAATTTGGAGCAGATGTGAAAACCAGAGATCCATTGACTAGCTGGAAAACTAGTGGTTTATACAGCTGTGTTTTGCTTCCTGCATCGTTCAGCTTCTCATGTTGCTATTATTACATATGTTATGAAAACATAGATAATGAAAATAGTGTTTTACTCCTACAGCAATGCTTCCAAATCAAGTAGTAAACAAGACAAAGCATAGAAAGCCTTGCAAATTTGTCTAGCTTATCTGTCATTTCTAATATAGAACTTATCAACTTCATGTAATTTAAAATTATGTTTAGGAAATAGCACAGCAGTCCCTAGGGCAACACAAGAATTTACCGTGAGAAGTACTTTACTATGGAAAGTTTTACCATACAATTCTTCAACTTCTTAATATTGAATAAAGAAACAAAACAAATAGCTACTTTAAATATGTCTGCTCCAAACTTATTAAAATCTATCTCTAAAATCAATTACAAGTTAGTGTAATATCTAAAGAGTGTTTCTCAATTTGGCATCTCTTGAATGATTGTAACTGTGGCATATGGACTTGATGGCCCAGAGGTACCTGCTTCAGTCCTGTGTACACTTGCTAGAAATTAGTGAACATAATGTATTAAAGTAGAAAGACAAAGAAAGCTGAAATTAAAACATAAGAACTTAACAAAACTAGCACAAGTATTTTACCTGGTTAATTCAAGATAAGCGAACAGATATACTGGGAAGTGAATTTCTTTACTTTGTCCTTTTACTAGAAAGAGATTTCAATAACCAGCTTAACAACCACATATACAATTAAACTGTATTAATTACTTAATCTGTTTATATATATTCAGAGTCTCTTACTGTTATGGTCTTGTCATTTGTGTCACAAGTGTGTAGCTCTCTGCTAAAAGCCAATATTGTATGTGTACTGTTTTCCATGGCATATTCCAGATGATAATCCTGTTGAGGATCCTTTTTTAGTATTCTGTTTTCATCTGTAAAATAATCCTGTTATAAAGAAAAGGTGACCCTTTATTATTAAAATCTAATATTAAAAATAAAACTTCATGTCCAATACTGAAGCCTCTTAAAACACGTAACATTCTGAAGTATCAGTTTTGAATCAAAACATGAATGTGAGGTAACACTGAACTATTTTTTATACAAAATCTCCAAGAAAGCTAGTCTCCTGGATAAACAACTTAAAGTCTTAAGCAACTTCAGCAACACACTGCCTGTATATAACTGCAGAAACCTTGTTTATCATAACTGGGATGTCATGAACTTCAGAAGAAATTACAGAGAGAACTAATTTCACTTAATATTTGCATCAACAATCATTTCCTCTTTTCACTTTTCCTATGTTTTCTATTTCCCCACAAATAACAAACCTCAGATGAACATTGGCTAGAACCAGAAACTCTATGGCTTAACTAGCACAAAAAGTGCTTGGCTCATTCAAAAGCTGAGATTAGACTGATGTTTCGGAAGAGGCAAGGGAGCTGTTTATAAGGAAGATGCTCCCCATCCAGGGAGCAGAGCCCTGGTACAATGGAGTAATAGAGCAGCAATGTCAGGTCATTAACCTCCTCACCCCAAATTCCTGAGGCCCTTGACAGCTGGGACCCAGCCCTCCCTCTCCTCCTACCCGAGCCACCTGGAAAGGGCTGGCCCCTGCCTTAGATGTACCTCCCCTGGTCTAAGTCCTTTGAGTTTTAGGCTGTTTCTGCTTGGTTTGTGGCGGGAAAGGGAGTTTTTAACTAATCAAGGTATTTCTCCTGCCAAACACAGTACAGGAAGACATTATTAACTGTGTGATGTCCTTTGCACAATAATGCAGCACTGGCTGGTCCTGGCAGGCATTTACTTTTGTAGCTGTTAGGACCTCTGTTCGCTTTTGGAGAAAATTCTAGCTTTCCCCTTTTGTTTAAGTTGAGGTAACAAAGCTGAAAAACTGTAAAATGTTATGTCCAAGCATTTTGATACTAGTAAAAAAAATATTTGAAACCTTCTTAATTCACTAAATGACCATTTAGGAGCTCTAATCTTAAATTTAACCCTATCCTAGAAATCCGTGTGTATGCAAGAGATCACGGAGTCCTTCTTTTCCTGTCACCACTTCTTACAAATACAGATGAAGGATTATATATGTGAAAGAATAGACACATGGCCTGATAATCACAAAAAAAAAAACAAAACAAAACAAAAGAGGGGCTTGGGACCTGAGAAAAAAGGAACTGATGAGTTGTGTTTGTTTAGAGAAATAATTTTGGATTTGTGCTTTTCCAGATGGAAATAATAGACTTGTACTGAGATGGTTCTTTGAAGATGGATACTTTATGGGATAAAAACATTCCACTTTAGACCGGCACCACAGCTTGGAAAGAGGCAGTACATGTCTACACAATACCATTTCTGCTCTGAAAACACTCCTCTGTGGAAGCTCTGCTTCCATCTTAAAAATGGTAAGAGCTTGTCTGGACAAGAAACGAAACCTTGTGAACATCAGCTTTTATTGAAGTGTGATATCTTTCCTGAAATGTTGTCTTAAATTGGAGGAAGGCACTCATATTAGAAAAGGCACCCGTGTGTTGAAATACTAAAGAATAAAAATTCAAGAACAGCTTTTGTTCATATGAACAAATTCAAAGCCTTTTCCTGAAACCAGTGGGAAGGAAAGCTGCAAAATGTGAAGAAAAGCCAATTTTGTTGGTGAACTTCACCATTTCTTCACAAAGTCTAGAGGACACAGCTTTAACCAGTAAAAACCCTCTTGTGCTATAGTTCTGACTTCCATGAGCCTGAGGGGAGAATGCAAATATAACTCAAAGGAGCTGTGTAATTAAGGTATTAGCTCAGATGTACCTTGATAACACGATTGTCAGTGTAATTTCACTCACCTGCAGATCAGAGCTCTGGCTCACTGTGAGGGGCCATTTTGTGGTGGCTGCTGGCAAACGCCAAATCGCAAAGCCCAGGCCACAGAAGAGGACCAGGCTGCTCCCCATGGGATGAGAGCTGTATTGGGCACTCACACTGCTGCTTGCTTGCCTGCATGCTCACTGCCCACCCCTGTTGTGGACAATGAACAGCACCGCAGTGATTTCAATGGCTCACCTGAAATTATTTTGTGGCTAGATGCTAATCTGACAAATGAATGATAATCTTTCTCAAGTGAAATTTTCTGTCAAGGAATTAATTTCTTGTCTCTATTTACTTGCTTTGCCTGATACGCACTATGTTCAAACAGCCCTTGAATATCAGGGTGCTGAGAATACCTGGGAAGCAAAGCTATGGAGTGCCTAGGGAGACAGACGTCCATTTATTCCCCAATTACTACAATTCCACTGTGTGCAGTAGAACTATCCAAGAGGAATCAACTGCAAGTACACTTACCGAGAGCTGTTTAGGAGTTAGCAAACTGCCCCTACTATTATTTTTGCTTCCTTTTTTGAAATTTATCCAGATGTTCATCACAAAAACAAAATCAAATAATGTAAATAACGCAAAATTTGATTGTTCAACCTCTCACGTGAAAATGGCTTGTTTACCAGATTTAAAATAAAATAATGTCATGTTTCCCAGGAGCAATACAGATCTCTCTCTGTTCACAGAGAAGATTTTAAGTCAAACTATAGAGATTTTGCGCATTTACTCCTCAGAGATTAAAAGCCTTTAACACGTGTTTGTGTACAAAACATAATGAACGCAAGAAGTTTTCAACAATGAAGGCACACTGACAATCTATGATGCCGTATTTTTTTCAGTCACAACCTGGAAAATTAAGGAAATGTTAGTTATAGATATATCTATGTAGATATAGGTCTGTATCTTTATACATACCCTATACTCCTTTTGGAGTAAAAAAATAAAAATAAATTAAAATCTTGCTTCTATGGTGCAAATGCAATCAAAACCATCGTATTTGAAGTTCCTACACTCCCATTTAAGTCCTTGTGCATAGTCAAAGGAGAAAGCTGGGTACCTCTGAAGACCTTTGAAAAATAACAGTACAGAGAATGAATGGATCCACAAGGCTAGTGGCATCTGGGCTTCAGTTGAACTGAGGATGTCTAAATATGGTTTGAAATCCTCTCAGGTCCAGACTACGGTAACACAGAACTCATCTAAATTCACAAGTTTCACTTACTTAATTCTGTGGGAAAAAAAGAGTGCGACATTTTCATCAACAGCATTATAGTCCTTTGATATCTATCACAGATGGTCTGAAATGTGCTTCATATTGGAACAGTTTGTTCTTCCTACCAGGTAGGAAAAGGCTCTAACATGGTGACTTTTTTTTCCACAGACCTGGTTTTTCTACCCCATACAATTACCTAGAAAACTGATGTCCATTGTAAGATAGATTGTACTAATACAAGACCCACTGAATTTCATGGAGTCCCAGTAGAGATCTACAATATTTGCCAAGTCCTTAAAACTGAATTTTTGAAACACTCACATGTGTGAGTGTGGATAAATCCACAATATGTATTTATGTACTGATTCAGAACTTTCATCCACGTTCTTCAGTTTCTTATACACACAGAAAGTATAAATCACATGTTTAATGAAGATAAAGTTTTCAAATTACACATCAACTTTGCACAAGTGTAAGAATTACAGGAAGAGAAGGGTGAAGCAATTATATTGTTCTAGTATGAATATCTCTCATTATTTAAAAAGTAAGTCTTTAAAACAGTTTCAGAAGTGTTATTGGCAATACTACATGATAACAAGATGTTTATTTCAGAATTTCCTATGTAGATTGTTTACATATGAAACACTTAAAGTTTTTGTACTCCCTTTGATAATATTGCACAAAATCGCATAAACTCCAGTCTAAGTTGTGCAATTAAGTATCTCCTTCCTCACATTACCTGGAAGTTGAAACAACATATGGATAATGAAAAATCTTCCTGACAAGAACAAGTTATTATATATCCTTTTCCAGATGTGAGGCCGATCATGTTATAGTGTTTTTCAGATCCCATGAGCCCCTCTCCTTCTTAAAAAAATTTTTGGTGATATATATGGTTCCTGATTTCTGCTTCACAAACAATTAGGGAGAATAATTTCTTACGGATGTGAAAAGAGGCTGGTTTCTCTTTGGGGAATGCAAGCACAGCTGCAGAGGGAATGCTGACCCCAAAAGCCCTACCAGCTGTCATCACGGACTGAAACAGGTGTTTATGGGACTGCCTTCCCAGATCTTTACAATGTATAAGATTGTTTTGTTTATGATATCCATTTCCCATCCTAAATTATATATATCACCTTTCAACCTGAAGGAGCCTAAAATAATTCTCAGGCTGTGGCCCCATCCAGCAATTGCCTTGTGGGCTCTGCTTGCAAGCAACTCTGCCACTCCAATTTATGCATGCTGCCCTTCTCTAGCAAGGAGATTGCTGCTGTTTCACCAGCAATTTAACACTTTGAAGTGAAAAAAGGGACAAGCCAAGAATGGGAAATGACATTAAAACAAGCTGCGTTGAAACTCATCCTCATTGATGCTCTATAGCTAGTCCATGTTGTTTTGAACATTCCCAAATTATACTAAACTGATGTTTATGACCAGGACCAATGACAAATTTGGCAAAAGGAATCATGAAGCTGGAACAAAGATGAAAGCTGGTGCAGGAAAGGATTTTTGTATAAATAGGGTGGATAAATTGCTACAGTCTGGAAAAGAACTGAACAAAAAGGTTGTTTGAAATAAACACCAAGCTATGCCTTCCTGGGTTTCCAAAAAATTAACTAGTTAACTTTTCTCTTTTTTATTGTTGCATTCAATTTAAATAGAATCCTGCCACTCTAAGTTCCAGTACACACTAGATGTTGCCACCAAAAAGAAACTTGTTTTACAGTGTATTTGGCAAGAAGCAAACAGAGCATGAGTTTACAAATAGGCAAATCAAAATGTTTTGAAACCTCAAATAAATTTCAGCTTGAGTTTCAGGCAAAGATCTTACTGTGCTCTTATGCTAGGGAAAAGCAGAGCCCACCCACAGAAACCCAACATGAAGCAAGAGCATGAAAGCATCACTGCTCTGTGTAAGAACACTTTGAGAGCATTCCAGTTGACTGAACTGATCTTGGGATTGGCCACAAATGAAAAAATAACCATAGAAAAGGTACAGCGACAGCAACCAAGCAGTTGCAATAAGTTCCTAAAGTAACTGGGATCAGTAAGTTCAATCACTGTCTCATGAGCAGTCTGTAATTAATTTACTCGTAGGGGTGTGGTGGTGGGGGGAGTTTTGTTGGGTTTTTTTTTTTTTTTGGGTGGTGGTGGTTTTGCATTTGTTTGGATTTTTTTTTTAACTTAACCAGCAGATTATCACAAAGTGAGTGATTCAGTCCTCACTAGGAAGCCTGGATCTCCCTCATGTCAGCAGTTCCTGGTACAATTCCAATTAAACTGGCTGAAATACATCATAGTAAATGTGGATTGTTTACTTCAGGTGCACTACTAACTTTGATAAGGATAGAAAAATTTTATTTTTAGTAAATAATTGTGGATGTATCTGTATTTTAAACACATACATACACATATTCACAAATGACACACATTTCCTTCTTGTGTATTTACAGAAACGGACAATGCCTGTATATGTGTATGTATATGTACATAAATTTTCTTTTTTATATATTTTATTATTTTTATATATTATTTTTATATATTAAAACAATTCTTTATTTAGAAATATGCCTTTCTTCATTCAAACTCTGTCACTTGAATACTCTTCAGTGTATTTCTTATATCTAGCTAAATGCTGCCCAAGGTGGCTTCCCAGAATTCTACAGCTGGCAGTGTCCCACCTTCGATTCTGTGACGTTGCTGAGAGATAAAAAATATCACTTGCTCTGCACACAAATGAAAACACTGAAGTGTGGACACCTGTCTAACTTACTGCATGAAGGTGTAAGAAACACGAGCAGTTAGAGGTTGAAATACAACATCTCATACTGGCAAGGATAATTTGACTTTGCAAGGGAGTCCCAAAGGCCTAGCCAAGTCTTTACATCAATAAATGTTAGTTTAAGATTTAGTATTCCAGTTATATCAGGAGATACAAAGCTAGATTAAAGGCTGTGCTAACACAGACAGACTAGACAAAACATCTACTGAAGTTTTTAAGGGAAAGAAAGTCAGTAAGTAGGAGATACTGCATGATACGATCTTACAACTGCACTCTATCACAAGGAACATTTCTTAAGCAGGAGCCACATTTAACCAGTACAAGTTTTCTTGGTTTAATTACTTTAATTACTTCAATTACGAGGAAGATTAAAGACACTTAGGGGATTTTCAAGCACAACGATTAGTGATATTTGTTCCCAAAATTTCTGCATGTGCCTTAGAAAAGCTCCCCTCTTTCCTCTCCTACTTCAGTGATCCTTGTTTATATTGGGAATTAAATCATTCCCGCGTTATTTTAAGCCTTTACATCACTCATGGTGGCTACAATTCCGTATTTTTGGGCAGCTGCAAGAAAATTTCATTTTCTTGGTGTTTCCAAAATCCAAAGGAGAAAAAAAATACAATAAAGAACAAAAAACCCAAAAAACCAACCAACCAAAACAAACAAACAAAACTTAAAAAAAATCCCCCCCAAAGCCTGCAAAATACAACAGATTCAGAATTCTTCTCATCTTTTGTTCACCAGCTGTTGCTTCCTTGTCCTATTATACCTCTGAAAGGGAACTACAAAGCACCCAGCCAGTGTAGATGTACTGGAGTGGTGTCTCTTTATGGCACACATTGAAGCCAAGAAGGAGACATTAGTCATCTGGAGATTTTGCCTCAGTGCCCAAAGGCATGAAATACCTCCAACAAAACAACGACTGAGATATGTCAGTGTGGCACTCGCTTTGCATTTCTCTCTTGGTGCCTTTCAAGTTGTTTTCTAAACACTTCTTTTGTTGCTGTTGGCATGAGTGTACTTAAAAGTAGCATATCGTTAAGTACTGAAAATGCTCACTGTTTTCTGTCCTTTAAAATCTCTTCCAAGTACTTCCCTGTGAGCAATTAAGCTAACTCTATGGGATACATTTGATAACAGATACTCTTTAGTTTGGGGGGACAGTTAACAAGCAAGGCTCTAATGAATAATAAAATACTTTTTAGTGACACACAGTCCCTATTCACCCTGAGCAGGGACTATTTTTGTGCAAGTTCAACAGAAGATTCTAACAATGCAACCCTCTTGTGTAACTTGCACAAAATAGGCATTCATCAAGGAGGATTACTCTCCCCAAAATGGGGCTCTCAGCAGCTACGTGCTGTGGGTGGGGATGCACAATTCCAGACAGGGGTGGAGACCAAGGAAAAGACATGGGTCTAGCATGAAAATGCATGCTGTGTCAATTCATAAGCACAAAGAAATGTGCATTAGGAAGGGGGGAGGGGGGGAATAAAAAGGAGAAATAATAATAATAAAAAAAAAGACGAAAGAAAAAATATATGCAAAACCTAAGGGTGCCCCAAGAATTTGTAACTTGTATGAAGAGCAACACATTCTGCAAGTGACCACGTCAATATTTCAAGGTAATATTTTGCTAAGTATGAATTCTCCTAAGTCCACCTCCTTCCTATAGAGACAAAGGCAGCTCCCAGCTTTCCAATACCAACCCCCATTGGTATCTTCTTGTTCTCAAACATGCTCACCCAAATCCCACATAGTCTGCTGCTCTGACACCACTGGGCTCTTAGTAACGTGAAAATAATTTATTCACTTTATTTCCTTCTCTTTCTCATTCTGCTTGGAGGAGGTGCGCCCCTCATGACAATACACTGAAGTTATACATGTATGTGTACATATATCCATGCTATGTCCTCTACATCCTCACAAAACATGTTTTAGTTCTCATTTCAAATACCAAACTTCTGAAATGTTAGGAAAGTAAGTGTATCATTCTCTGATGATTCCAGTGATCTTCAAAAAAACACTCTGGTCCACCATGAAGGTTTGTTCTTCTTCTCTTATGACACTGAAACACTTTTCATCTTGATATATTTAGAGAAGACTAAACCTCAGAATTCCAAAACATTTTGGCCTTTTCTTGTGTCAGACACCCTTTTAAACTAAATATGGCTCAAACACAGAAAAGCAAACCAAAACAAATAGCTCAGTACATCTAACTTCAGGATACCCCTGAAAAGTGAGAAAGTAAAACCTAACCTTGGATATTCATGACTTTGAATCACCAGATTTTTTCAAGGCAAATGCTGCCTGCTTATGGTAAGAATAGCATCTACTATGAGGACAAGGAATAAATGCCAAAGGAAATGTTTTCTCTCTTCTCTGAAAACTCTCTGGAAATTTTGCTGTACCTAAATACATGGATCTTCCAGAGACTAAAGAGTATCTGCTTTTACCCTTACTGACAGCTGTAGTCTAACTACATTTACATGTTTGTTCTCAGAAGAGAACTCTTACCTCCGAGAACACTTTCTATTTTTAAAGCAAGAGGGAGAATTTAAGGGGGTGAAAGAGGCAAAATTGACCCAAGGGACTAGCAATTTCAATGCCCACTTGAAAGGCTATAAAGGTGTTTCAGAACATCATCTGAATGTCAGGCCACTAACAAGCATCTCAAAACTTTCAAAGAAACCAAAAAATGACCCTTCTAAGAGTTTAGACCACGATGTACATTTTCCAACTGATGGTCATAGAATAAAAACATATTTCTAAAACCAGAAAGAAAAGTAAGTTCATTCATTTAGGGTGTACATATTTCATGGAGTGCAGCTAGGCATAAAACCACATACTTTCAAGGGTGCTATCTATGAAAAAATCTTTTTCAGTAGTAAATAATGTAAATTATGATGATATACAATTAACACAGAATGTATTTTTAAAATATTAAATGTATTCGTGTGCCAGTAAAGGGAAGAATAAGCATTCTAGAACAAGTTATTAATTTTACAGCAACTCCTGCTGCCTGACCAGAAAAAGTCTTTGGACAAATTTTTTTTATCATCTTTGTTTCTAGCCTTTACTTGTTGATGCAAGTATGGAAATACTTTAACTGACCAACTTTTTAAAAATCCTCAGTCCGGTTTAGAAGGAAACTGTGCTACCTAGAATTTAAGAAGGAATGGGAATGAAGAAAGCCTCAGGTTGCAAGCAAGCACAACAGACGAATTTCTTCTGTGTCTCATCTACTCAAAAGTGCAACAAAATAACTCATAGCACTTAGCTGTGTAGTTTACACGCTAAATTCGTGTTCCAGGAAAAATATCAGTAGTTCTGTATCAGCAGGCACTTGCTACAGTCCTTTCCTCTTCTATTTGTCGTGGAATGTCAGTGAATAAAATCTGTGGAAGAATGGAGTTTGTATGGAGCCATTTCAAAAGCGGGTGAAAACCTGTGAAGGGTGCTGAAAGGAGCCACAAAAGTGCTTTGAGTGCTGGGAAAAATGTCATGTGGTGCTAAAGATCTATTTATTTTATGAAAAAGAAAATTGAGGAGTGACTTGATTGCAGCAGATAAATAACTTTATGGAGGCGGGATGCAGGGGGAGTAGAGTTTTTAATATAGTCGAGAAAATACATAGCTGAAACCTAAACCCAGACAAGCTAATCCTGGAAATCACGAACAGCACAGATTCGTCATTGCCACAAGCTATCAAGGGAAGTGATGGATCCTCCACCACTGGGTGTCTTTATACTTGGGTTGAATGCCTTTCTAAAAGGCTTGCTTTATCCTAACAGGATCTATGAACTAACCAAGCAAGAAATTTGGGTTCCTTTTAATGGTTGATAGGTGCCTCTTCTGAAGTGTAAGGCTCCCAAAAGCCTTCCATTCTGTGAGCAAAGAGGTCACTGCTCAATGAGCACAATAGGGTTTTTTTATTATTATTAGTGTTTTACTTAGGATCAGGTTTTTAGAAAAATTATCTTCATTTTGAAATATGGAGAAAGTAATATTTTGAAAATCATTGACTTGAACTTAGAGAAGACAAATATTTGCCTAAATTTCATACAGCAAACTAACAGGGCAGGGGTATTATTCTAAAAGCTCCCTTTTTCTGGAAAAGTTTTAATTTTATAAAATCTGACAAATAGAGAGATCATATTAGGCATTTAGTTTTCCTATAGTGAACTATTAATAAAAATCCATTTTCTTATAGAAAAAGCTCTTAAAATTTAAGCAGCAACTTCAAAGATCAACTAACTCCAACACAATTATATAAAGACAGAAAACTTCTCCTAGACCATACTCTAACAACTGAGTTCTAACACCTCTGCTCTTATATTGCCCCTCTAAAAGTTATTATTCAAGCAACTGGCAGTGACAAGATGTCATTCCAGGCCTAATTCCCCTTTCACTCACCCATGGGACAAGCTGTCCCTGCTCCCCTGGCCCCAGAGAACTCCTTCAGGCTGTATCTCAGGTTAATGAGAAGGAACCAAAAGTGTGGGTTCCTTCGCCCCCTCAGTGTTCCTACCCCACCAGCGCCTCTTGGAGGGCATGATTCATTGGAAGCACCAGCAGAGTCTCTGTTCCACATTCCTGTTCCCAGAGGTAGCCCTGAAAATATCCAGCTACTATAGAAATATACCAAGAAAATTATGCCTATATAGTTGGGCGCTTCTGAGGTTGCTTTACCAGAACAAGGACATGTACCGAGTCCCTGTGGTTGCCCTGCAAGTTCCTTTCAACATCGGATCAAAACACTTCCAGACGAGGAGAGGAGGAACACTAGGGACAGGAGGAGCACCGGCTGTGCCCCAGCAGACGGGGACATCAGCAGCCTTGAAAGCTGGTGGGATCGTGCCCTTATGCCGGTAGAATTAGAAAGAAGAAGGTGAGGCGCCACCACGACGGCCAAGCTCCGTTAGTTGTTGGCAGAGTGAAGGGAAAGGTGCCGCACCTCCTTGGGAGAGACTGCCATCCCTCCCCTCTTCTTCGCGGGTCTAGGCTTAGCGGTCAGGAAGGGAGAACGCCCAAGGAGAGAGAAAAGGCTGTTGCATTTTCTGAATAAAGAGGAAAGAAACCTGACATCTTTAAACGAAATCAATTTAGAAGTTTAGAGGGAAGGTCGGCAGGGAGCAGATCGAAAAGATTTATGTCCTCCGGGGAATGAACGCCGAACAACAGGGATAAGCAAAAGGCTGAAAGGAAGAAGTAAAGAGGTACGGAGATGCGGAGCAGGAGGCTGCAACCGAAAAGAGGGGCAGGGAAAGAAGGGCATCCCGAAACAGAAGCGGCGGGGGGAACGTGCGCGAACAAAGAAGACCCGGCACGCGGGGCGGGAGCGGGTGCGGGCAGCGGTGGCCCCGGGCCGGCGGTAGAGGGGAAGGAGCCGGGCCTTACCTGCAGGTAGGGCTGGCCCCTCTCCACGCCCCCCACCACGATGTCGGCAGAGGCCATGCCGCCGCTGGCCGAGAGCCCGAAGCCCACGTAGCCGCGGGTCCGCACCTCCAGGCGGAAGGCGAGGGCGCTGCCGCGGCGGCCCCAGCGCAGGCGATAGGCGCCCGCGCCGTCCAGCACAGCGCTGTGCGGGTAGCTCCGCAGCGACGGCCCGGCCTCGGCAGCATCGGCACAGGCACAGGCACAGAGCAGCCCGCTCAGCACCAGCACCCAGGGGTGCAGTCGCCGCATCCTCTCGCGGCGCACCAGCGGCCGCTTGTGTCTGTGTGTGTGTGTCCGGGCGGGCGTGTGCGTGTGCGATGTGCGGGGGGTGTGTGCGCGCGTGTGTGCGCTCGGAGAAGGGGCCGGGTGCCCCGGTCACTCCGCCCCCGCTGCGGGCGGCACCGCGCCGGCCGGCCCCGTCGGGGCTGCGCGCCCTCGGCAGCCGCTTTGTTCGCTCCTCGCCCCGGCCCGGCGCTGGCGGCCGCCCCCGGTTCCCCTGCGCCGCCCGTCGGGGACGGGCTGGAGCGGGCCTGACCCCGCCGCGCCAGTAGCACCTGCCGCGCCCTCGCCGCGGGGGCTTCCCGGGGAGATGCTCAGAGTTGGCGTTAGTGAGGGAAAGTCATCCTCCGGACCAAGGAAGCGGAGGGAAGGAGGCGGACGGAAGACCCCCGCCGGTCCCCGGCAGCTTTAACTTCGCTGGAAGAATTCCGAGGGAGGAAGCCCGGAGGCAAACGAGCGATTCCCTTCGCTCGGTCGCTCCTTCACTTCAAGCGCACGATGCGGTGGACGGATGGAGCGAAGCAGGAGATCCCCCGTCGGGAGGATTCTTTTTGCTTCATAAGGACAACGAGGACCCCTGAGTGATTTGCACTGAGATGGCTACAAAAACAGAGCTCAAAACCCACTCATATCCCTTGATACTCCCGCAGCCGTCCTCCGTGCCACTACGACTCGGCCAGCCCTGCCATGCAGTTCCCGACGAACCCGTAGCAGAAGCTGCCTCCCCTTCCCTCTGCAAAAACACCCCCGCCGTTGCAGGGGGAGAGCAAGGATCCGAAATATGGGTTTGGAGGAATGTTTCCCAGCCCTCGGCAAGTCTGGATGGAAACAAAAAACAGCATAGCACCCAAAACGTAAAGTTAGGGTGCACAAAAAGTCCCACTGGCCCTTGAAAGCTCCAAGCAATACAAAATCGTTTTCAAAATAAAATTATGCTGTTTGAATTGTGTTTTCTTCACACTTAAATGAAAAAAAAAGAGCCTGGTACTCAACAAAAATTAATTCAGTGGATACCAATTAAACTTCTAGATAAGGGAAATTAGTAATGCTTCCTTTTTTGACTTGAAAATTTTCACAAATATCACTGGGGCTTCCAGAATACCACCACCTACTGTGATGTGAGGGATAATTCAAATTACAAAACAACTTCTCAAAAATACTTTAAAAAGGATAGGTACCAAAAATTACTTTTTGCTAAAGTATCATAAGAAATGAGAGAAAACCAATAATTAGATATTGGTGAAATGAAAGAAATCCTTAAAGAGAATAGATTAGTGTGACCTGCCTTTCAATTATAGCAGTAACTTCAAAGGTACAAACGGGAATGACTAACAAAACAGAAAATGGTGAGATGCTGAGTGTTTAGTTTCTCTTCTAAAAATTGCTAACACCTACAAGTGGCTATGGATTAATTTAAGGAGAAATCACAAGTGTGTGGCAAGCCCTATCAAGGCCAAAGGCCAAAGGTGCAACCTCAGCACTGAACTGGAGGGACCACAGCCTTTGTAAAACTGAGTGTGAAAGGAGGAGAGTTGAAAAATTCATGCTTATCTTTTCTGAGTGTAAGGATGAAGAAAGAATGAAGACTGTTTCTTAAAATTAACTTTTTTCTTAATTTTCTGATAAGACTGTATATTATGTTCTTTCATAACAGAAACCCTTAGATAAAGAGATGAAAAGCTCACACAACAATTTCACTCTTAGAAAGAACCAATGAATTAAACATCTGGTAGAAAAATTGCTGCCTTTAAAGCATAACAGTGGTCACAGAAGTCCAACTAGTGCTTCCTATAGCGTGTATTGTTATAAGCATTTCTACAAAACAGTGCAAAATACTCACTTTGAAGTACTCCAGCACATCTCAGTTTCGTAAGGATGGCACTGTTGATATTTTAGAAGTCTTTACACAACATGGGATATTGTAGTATAGGGGAGGATAATGGATTCTCCCATACAGCATGCTAAGCTGTACAGCACAGCAGCCAGAAACAGGATTTCCCAGCTAGCCTGGATGTGGATGCTATGAAGGAAGTGAAGCTGGAGATAGGTATGCACTCTGAATGCTGTAACAGGTAAAAGCGACACATCTCCCCATATATGAGAGGCTGTTCTCTTCCCCCTGACCCTCTGTCCAACTCCCTGCTCCTCTTACAGCAAACAGGCACAGAAAGAAAACTGCAATGAGCTCAAACTTGTGGTTGGCTGGGATCTTTCCAATCATTCGTCCAAAAGCCAAAGCACAGAAGGATCATCTAGTGACTTGGACAAACTGCAGTATCTCAGTCAAGACAAGCCATAAGTTTGTTATAGTGGGCCTGGTAAAAGTGGTAGTACTCACAGCAAACAGCTGTGCTGTTTCTGGTGAGCTGCAGCGGCCTTGTAGGGTGGACGGTTCCTGCACAGCCCATCATGTGAATGTCCTCGGCCGGCTCAGCTGATGGTCAGGGCATTGCTGTTCTGCAGCTCTGGAGCTAACCCCAGATTGCTCCTGAGATTTTCTTTTGAAGGGAAAAATGGCATTTTAGAGGCTAAAATGGAATGGAAACAATACTTGAGTTTCTTGTAATCTCATATGGGATTGAATGATCATGTCTCTTCATGGCTCAGGGGTCTGCTGCTTCTCAGCAAGTCTGAAGCCTGTACTTCCCAAACCTTTATGACTTTTCACCAAAATCTGGGGGTGCTGGTAACATCTGTGGCAATATGCCACACTCAGCAGCACTGCTTACTCCATCATGCTGACTTTAGACTAGTAGAAGTGCAGGACTAGCAGTCTTAATGGTTTCCAATTTCCAGCAGATATTTTTCCATTAAAACTAACTATCCAAATAGTTTTACAGGACTGCACACCTGATCTACAAATACTGTTACAAACCCAACCTATTTCAAATTGCTGCTATTTATATTTCCAAGAACAATACTCATATAATAAAACTTGCCCAGTTAGAGATAGAAAAGGCCCTTTGTGGGCAGGACAGTACAATTCCCAAAACTGTTATGAGAGGCTTTGGTGCCTTCACTAGAAAATTTTGCATCATAAGGAGACCAAACATATGAAGAAAACACAGTCTAAATCTGAGCCTTGGCATAGAAGCAATGCTACTGGCAAGAACACAGGGCGACATCAGATTACCGTCTTCTCCAAACTGAATTCAATGCCACCAGTTTTGAAGGAAGACAGCCACCTAACCAAGCACAGAGAGATTCTTCAAGTGTTTTTCTTTTTAAAATCTCTTAGTACCATTTCTGAATATCAGCTTGCCCATTGCTACCTCACACCATTGTCCTATGTGGTTCCTATACCAAAGTACTGATTAAAATATCATAGACTCATAGAATGGTCTAGGTTGGAAGAGACTTTCAAAATCCTGTGGTTTCAATCCCCCTGGTACACTTTCCACTAGACTAGGTTACTCAAATCCCCATTCAACTTGCCCTTGAACATTTCCAGGGATGCGACAACCACAGCTTCTCTGGACAACCACTTTCACAGTAAAGAATCTTTTCCTAATATTTAATCTAAACCTATTCTCTTTCAGATTGAAGCCATTCCTCCCTGTCCTGTTACTACATGCCCTTGTAAAAAAACTCTCTCCATCTTCCTTGTAGGTTCTGTTCAGGTACAGGAAAGTCACAATTGGGTCATCTCTTTCCCAGGCTGAACAACCTGAGTTTTCTTAGTCTTTTCTCACAGGAGAGGTGCTCCTTCTATCAAATCATCTTGGTGACCCTCCAAAGCAAGAGGCTGATGTCCTTCCTGTGCTGGGGACCCCAGAGCTGGACACAAGTGGGTCACACCAGAGCGGAGTAGAGGGGCAGGATCACTTCCCTCGCCCTGCTGAGCACACTGCTTTTGATGTAGCCCAGGATACAATTGGCATTCTGTGCTGGAA
Source organism: Serilophus lunatus (assembly GCA_013399895.1). Classification (NCBI taxonomy): domain Eukaryota; kingdom Metazoa; phylum Chordata; class Aves; order Passeriformes; family Eurylaimidae; genus Serilophus; species Serilophus lunatus. The sequence goes on along the minus strand of VXBA01005864.1, from coordinate 657,279 downwards.
GCACACATGGCTAGTTCATGTCCAACCTCTCATCCACCAGCATCCTTCTTGGCAGGGCTGCTCTCAATCTATTCATCTCCCAGCCTATACTGACACCAGGGGATGCTGTGACCCAGGTGAACCACCTGGCACTTGGCATTGCTAAACCACATGGGATTCCCATGGGCTCATTTCTCAAGCTTGTCCAGGTCCCTCTGGATGGTATCCCATCCTTCAGGTATATGTCCCCCTGTTGTTCTTTAATGAGTCAATTAGTTATGAAGATTTAGCCCGATCATGGGTAGTGGCAAAACACCTATTTTACATGTGTTCTGACACTGAGGTGTTCTTGCTAGAGAGCAGCTCAGCAAGAGCTGTGTACCCTGTCCATCCGCAGGCAGCAGGATTTCTCAGAGACATTCAGCCTGTTTCTAATGTAGCCTGTGCTCTGTGACATGCTTTGAGTCAATTGCCTGTTGGCCCTTCTGTTATGCAGTTTAGCTTACATGAAGGAAATTCATGAATATTGAAACTGGATTATACATTACCAATTAATGCAAAGTCTTGTATAAACTTTTTATAAACTAGCTAGCCAATAGTAACACCATCTTGCTAATAGAAGGCAGCAAGAATTCTATTCTCACCTATGAAAATGAAAAGAAACACCTTTTATTTACCCTTTTAATTTAATGATTTCTATCCTCCATTGGAATGACCTATATCAATCCAGATTTTGACATCAATACAATGCAAAAAAGTTAGAGAAGCAGCTTGCTTTATGGCTTGAAATTTTTATTCTCTCTGGAATGTTTAGCCAGCAGGACAGGCTCCTAGGGAACATTACTACTAGCAGAGGTAAGAGGAACTGGAAAACTCTTCTGTCTTAATCCAAGGCCAAAATTGTTTCAAGAAGAGGAAGGTGGAAATGTTCCACCTGTGCGTCCATCAGCACCAAACATTTCCTCGGGCATACACGATAATCTGGCTGCTCTTAAAGATTTATTTAAAGTATTTTTCTTATATGAAAAAAATCCTTCAAATTGGGAACAACGGTTTTGTATTAACTGACTGTATTAACCTCAATTAGGGTAAGAGAACAAAGCATTTCTTTAATGTTTCCTTAAGCTGCACTTGGGAGAATAACAATATAGCCATGTAAATATAGTTTGGTCTTTTAAGGTTTTATTTCCCTCTTGTTCTTTTCCCCCAAGCTGTGCCATTTCCAAATTATTTTTACATTGTAGAGTGGAAAATTACTACAATTTAATTGATCACTGTAAACAGAATAACCACATGAAAATTTTTAGAAGTCTTTAATTCTCCTCCTATGCATTTTATGTCATTTTGAAATCTTACTTTCTATTGACAGAGGTAATAAAGAAGAAGACACATTTGATTTCACTTTCAGATAGGCATAACTGAGGAGACGCAAATTCTTCTTAGGAAGTGCTATACATTAATCACCAGAGCTGGAAGCAAAGTTTGGGACCAGTGAGTACAGCGGTGAACCATTTCTACACTTCTGTTTTTGAAGAAGCCTGACTTTGGCTCAAGTTTAGATGGTTTTGGAGCTTTGCTGTGCTACCTACAACATACGTTTTAAGTGTTCTGTTAATCTCAAACTAACATAAATAGAGACTAGTATGCTTTTAGCTATTCTTATGATGATTTTGGACTTATGTCAGTTGATGTTTTAAATTACATGCCTGAGGACAGAAAAATAAAATCAATGTTTGAAAAAAAGATGTGTTCCCAGCCCAGTGCTCAGAGCAGCAGCAGAATGGTTTAGCTTTTTTTTCCTGATCGCCAGGCTGGTTTATGCAGACATTGCCAAATTTCCAAATACCTTGACTCAAGTTCATAAAAACTTCTTACTTCTCTTGGGAGAGAAAATTGGAGAGCAAGAGTTTTATTAGACCAGTTGGAAAAGCCAACAGGATTTACAGCAAAGAGTTTCTCATTTCTCTTGGTTGTGGTTGTCGTCTTTTCCCCTCTTTTACGAGTTTCTCTGCAAAAGGAGGCACTTAGCTGCAGTCAGTCATGCAGTGTAATGTTGGGAGGTGACTCACAGCAAGTCTCACAAGGGGATACCTCAGCAATGGCATTTTTACACTGTCATATCTATGTGTGGGGAAGAACTGATTCCCTTTCATTTGAATTTAACCTAATCTCAGGGTTTTTTACTTCTCACTGAGTATATTTGTTCTGGTGCTGATGTTCCCTGAAGAGGAATAGCTTTTTACATATGTACCTCTAAGGATGAGTACTATTTTAAAACTGTTACTTATGCTTCATGTATATGTTTGAGAAGTTAATACCCACATAACAGAAATTCTATTTGTCCATCTATCGGTGACACAGGGCATACACAGTTTAAATGCTTTTTAGCATTAGATATTAGACACATATATGTAAAAATATAATATTTAGATACTAGGAAGAAATTCTTTACTGTGAGGGTGCTAAAGCACTGTTGGGGTTTGAGGGGTGCTGGGGCCTCTTTTGGGGTTGTCGGGAGGGGCTTCAGGTCTCGGGGTGGTCTTGCTGGGGGTTGGTCCTTGGGCTTAGGGAAGGGAGAGAATGTGTAAGGAGTGCCCACTTACCTTGTTTATGTAAAATCCTGTTTTCCTTAAGAAGGGCAGGGGCTGAGACCAAGGCAGCCCTCTCCCGGGGAAGGCAGGGAACTACCAGGAGCAGCCCGCGCCTTCCCCCAGCCTCGAGAGAGATTGGGCAGGAGCAAGGACTGCCCCAGTCACCGCCCGGCCTGGCAAAAACCGCGGGGGACGGCTGGTGGGAGTTTCATGCCACGGCACAGACTGCCCACCAGCCTTTCCTCGCTGGCAGTGCCCCAGCAGGGTCCGTGTGGGTCCTGGCCGCGGTGGGCGGCTGGCAGGAGCCCGGCAGGGGTCCTGCATTGGCACCGTGCTGGCGGTGNCCCTCCTCCTGTTTTCTCAGCTAGTCACCTAGCTTGGAAAGCAGTTCCTTTTTTATTTTTGTCCCTTTTTTCCCTTTTTTTGTTTTTTGTGTGTCAAGTGTTTCTCTATGTAAATTTTAAATCCCCATAAGTTGTCCCTTTTTCCCAATTTTAAACCCCAAGTAATAAACTGTTCCCCTGCTGCTAATTTTGTTCAGTTTTCCGTCATCTTTATTGTGCATGCCCCTTAGATGATAAAAAGTGGTTCAAACCACCACAAGCACTAGAACAGGTTGCTCAGAGAAGTGATGGATGCCCTATCCCTGTAAGTGTTCAAGACCAGATTGGATGAGGCTCTCAACAACTCGATCTAGTGGAAAGTGTCCCTGCCCATGCCAGAGGGATTAGAACTCGATGATCTTTAAGGTCCTTTCCAACCCAAACCACTCTATGATTCTATGATCTTTTCTGTTTCCTCTCCAGCCTCTATCAACACTTAGGAGCAGCCAGCAACTTGTTACCTTTTCTAAACCTGGGTATTCCACACAGCACTAAAACCTGCCATGTTTAGTTTACGTACAGGGGTTATGGTTGTAAGGTGTAGGCCTGAATAAATGAGAAAATGATTATATAAAATGAGTATGAAAGCAGCATGTAGTTTGAAGAGAAATCGCTCTAACTTCAAATGCACAAAAAACAGATGAAAAATCAAATTTAGTGTTGTATGAAATGATTTTTTCTAAACAAATGAGGATTCAGAGAGAAAGTGAAAGTCAAAGTGAAAGTCTTTATCTAAGTAATGCACTTCCCAGGTGACAGCTAACTTCCTGAGACCATGTAAACCAAACTCTGACTCAAGGGCAGGATCACCTTTTACCTGTATCAGACCTAAGAGATGTCTGTCAAGCCTCCTCATTACTTTGTCCTTCAGTGTGAATTTTTTTCTCTTCTCCTTACTCCTTCTTCCTTTGGATAGAACCACCTCTGGTAAATCACCATTCTTCCCGTTAGAAAGCTCTGTTAGGTAGCTGATCTTGGAACAGGCAGTTTATGCCCATAACTCCTGTTCGGCACCTTAGGTATTTCTTTGACTGTGTGGAAGCCAACACAGCTGCTCTTGGAGGGGAGGAAGGGACTTCCTGGACCCTATCCTTTACTGTCTTGTTATCTGTCTTGATCTACTTCAGAAACCATCTGGGGATATAGGTTTCTAAGCAGTATGACTTTTGTAAGAAGCTGAAGACCATCCCTCCTGTGCCGCTTTCACAAAGATTGTTAGGTATCCAGTTTTCTAAATCTAAATAAACAAACTCTACTTTTTTTTTCATAATTGGACAGATGGATTCAGGGAGCATAATTTACCTCTGGGTTTAGTTTTACTCTCCTATTTATAATGTTAAAATTAGCAGAACAAACACAAAACAGAAGGAGAGCAGGAGGTGGAACTTGGTGCCTTTGGGGGGATGTGTTGTTCTGCAGAAGGGGAGAGCATTCCCATGCCCTACCCTCTGTGCAAACAGCCTGCATAGCCAGTCAAAGCTATAAATACACACAAGAAACAAAAATGTAGCAGAAAGAGGGTGCCAAATGTACTGCATCCTTTGGACAACAAGAGTAGCATCTGTCTTCCCCACAAATTAAGATTAGCTTCAAGTTATTCCATCTAATGAAAATCTTCCCAGAATGTTTCAATACATCAAATTATTGAAACCAATCCTATTTTCACTGAAGTCAGTGGTAAATTCCCAATGCAAACAGGAGAAGTAACCTTGCTTTTGAAAAGGAAAACATTCTCTAGTGGAAAAAAAATACCCATCTCTAAAACTGTCAAGCACTCTGCTGAGGTTTTTGCTTAGAACAGATACAATATATTTTGCTTCTGTACATACAATATCCTTCCCACCATGCACACCAAACACTTACAGACACATAAGATGGCTTGTATTTAAACAATGAACATTTTTTTGAAATGTAGAGTTTACAAATAAAGTCTATGTATATATACACATGTAAATTCTTCGACAGTAAGTTTATGGTAAGATTTCCAAAAGATAATGTTCAACGTGGTCATCATGAAAATGTCTGGATTTTTCTCCAAAATTTGTTGAGTTGCTTGTCATGGTCATCAATATTTTTGTCAAGTTTACAACCTGTTATTATAAAAGTGAAAGGAATATGACAAAAATCAACAAAATTAAAATCCTAAAAATTAAGAAATTACATCACTTTAGTGATGTCACTAACATCAGTGGACACAATGCAGTCTTGAAAAAGGAATAAAAAAATGCATGGCCATAAGATCAAGTGTTAAAAAAAGAATAAAGTCACAGGTGTATGCTAGAAAAAGTAGCCTGGAAGCAGTGATGCTGAAAGAGACTGGGGCATCTTGCTAAATAATCTACTGAGCAGGACTTTCCAGTGAAATAACAACAGAGAGGCAAACTGGCTGTGCTACCAGAGAAGAAGGTAAGCATTGCTGTGCTCTGTTCCCTATGCCAGGATCCACACACTGAAAAGGAAACTGAAAATATACAGAAAAATGACCTAAAGACATACTGAAACCCTCAAAAATCTCCTTCTTTTTCTTAGCTCAAAGGTGAGATGAGCTGCTTATAGCCTATAAATCATCATCATCATGGCTAGGCTTCACAAACAAAGATATGGGAAGGGCTCTACCCACGCTTGCTGCAAGCGCGCTGATGACTACAAAGGCCGATGTAGGACAGGCAAGTCCGGTTGCAAAAGGCACAGTGGAAAGTCTCCTTAGGCAGTATTGATGAGGCACGGTCCTTTCTGCATTGTTTTTTCTCCTCGAGACTGATTCTACGTGCATTCTCAAAGGAGGCAGCCTGTAAATACCGATGGATAAAATTACAGAAAAAAATATGATCTGTAAATAAAGATACAACCCAACTGCATCACTGAAAGCAAAAACCATTCAAATTCAAAACAAGAAGGAAACCTTTGTGGAAAAGTTACATGATAACCATAAATGCTTGACCAGCTTCCCAAAAGATGTGGCGTGTACTCAGGCCCTGCAGGCTTCAAGGCAGGACCCATGGCCCTAATATGCAGGTATGTGGCACTTCAGCCTGGAGCTGTGAACTATGAGCAGAATTTTCTGGGTAACATTTCATGGGACACAAAATTTCCAGGCAACACTTTTAGGGACATGCTTTAGTGTTGGCCTTAGCAGTGCTGGGTTAATTGTTTGTCTTGGTAATCTTAGAGGTCTTTTCCAAACTAAATAATTCTGTAGTGATCTGACATCAGAGTCACAGTAACTGTTCTGGCCTTTACATTGGCAGCAGATAGCAGGACATAGTTTTTAAATAAAACAACTTTACTGGAAAGCTAAATTCCAATGTTTAATGACAAGCATCATTGCAAGAGTTTTTAATCAATGCAATACAATCTGAAGCACGTTCACACTGTCACACATGTCCTGTTCTTACTGCATCTGACCTGGGTAAAAAGATTACTCTCTCAGTTGTTCACCATCACCATATTTCTCCTATCTCTCGTTTCCTTCTCTACACTGCACCCACTCCTTGCTTTACCACACTAAACACCACCTAACTCAGTGTTTTTCAAATAAATTGGCCCACACCCATGGTTTTAAAGTCTTTAAACTAGTCTAGCTCTTCATAGTTTTGACAAGAAACTGCTTTTTAAATTTTTTTTTTTCATAATTTTTTCAGTTTTTTTACACAGCTCTGCCCCATAATTGTTATGAGGTAGTCTCATAATTGTTTTGCAATACCACCATTCACTTTCTCAGTAGCTGATTGTTTAGAGAGGATCTGGACAGATGTTTTATGACCATATTAGAATGTCGGAACTGGTTAAATCTTCTTCAATGCTCAGTTCAGTCATTTAAGTTAGTGTAATAGAATTATTTATACTTTTGCATTCCTAGTCTTTATAAAACACCTATGTTGAGGATACAGTGTTATCAATACATCTTATTTTATGAATCACTGACATTTTTCCAAGACACTATGCAAGTGTTGCAGAAGAAACAGTGTGCATGATGGGCAGACTTCTGGACTTTTTGAGAAAGTTCAAGTCCAGACTACAGCAGGTTGCAGACGTTTCTTCTAATCATCAGGAGAAAAGCAGCTGTCCGATGCTTCCATGTGAGCACTACTGTTCAGATTTGCAGCTATCTAATATTCCTAGGCACAAGATTTTCCAAATTAGGGCTCACTTCAGAAAGCTGGAATATTCCAAACATAACAAAACAAATCATTGCTTGGAGCACACAATAGCAATCCAAAGCAAGAATACATGCCATTTGAATTTTTGGCGATGACAGGTTTGTTAACATACCCATGAGACTGTAGCCTGAAACCCAGACTTACAAGCAACTTTTCAACATGTGACTGTATCAGCTGAGGTCAAAAACCACTGATTATTTGTGGGGACTTCTAGGAGGAGTTGTATTTAACACTTTCTGCTGGTGATATGAGTTTCGGTCCCTGTTTGCTTTACCAGGCATCGGATGACTCCAGGCGTGCTATGCTGCATGGATATCAGGAGAGAACAAAGATCATCCAGAAGCATCTGCCTATTTGCTGGCTTTTGGTTTAACCAAAGCTTTAATTCCTTTTGTATTGGTCACAAGGCATGATGTCAACAAAATAATCCCATTTTGACAAAACATCCCTGGGCTGTGGAAAAAAGAAACTCTCTCTTCCGGTAGCCAAACTTGTTTTGAATTTCCAGGAGCTGCAGCTCTTTAATATGAAAACCTGACAAGTAAAAGAAAATCTTCATGCTTATTTTAATTTAGGAAGACATTTACATTTGAATATGACGATCAAGACTGATTGAATGATTCCTAAATTTACTTTAGCTCAGGTTGCTTGATCATCTCATGACTGGGGTAGAGGGAAGCAAGGAAGAGGTTGCAAAAAGAAGACAGGGAGCCCCCCTTCCTGCTCTCACTCCTCTACAGACACACCAAAGCCGGGGCTTGCCCTTGTCCCACTCCCAAAGAGAAGATTTCTGTGAGAAAAAAGCATAAAGATAGGAAAACAGCTTTGACCTCCATTCCTGCAGGCCAGTCTACAAGCTGTAAATGAACGGGGTGCTCCTTTCACACCAGCAGCTCCAGTGTATGCAAGCCAGACTTTGGCAGCACTTGCACATGTGAACTATTAGCAGTGAAAATATAATATGTATAATACAGTGCAAACTGGATATGGGAATAATATTTTTCTCAAACTTCCCTCCCAAGGGAGGTCAGAGGCCTCCCCAAACTGCATTTTTGCAAAAGGTCAGGGGGTTTTGCCTTAAAAGCTCTGTGCTGATGCCAAGACTACAAGCAGCTGACTTAGGTGATGCAGTGTGATGATGGAGCATATGAAGCACCTTGCAAAACAAATTCCTCTACAGTCCATGATTGCTTTATGATACAGCATTTTGAAGACAAGTAATGTTTTCATACACTATCTCAGAGCAGGAAAATAACTTCTGTGGTTTTGTCTTTCTTTTTGTTTTCTCCTTTTCCCCTTTTCCTTCAATCAGTAAAAAAAAATCACCCTAGTGAGATCAACATTTTGTTCCAGTAGCATAACACTCTGGAGCTCACATATCTGGGCCCATAATTGTTCTGCTTTTGAAGCAGAGTTTGTCAAGGAAGCGGTGAATTCAGCACTCTCTCACAAATCCTCTGAAAGCTGGAGAATGTGGTCACAGTACACATCCATCTGTGGCCACAACCTCAGAAGACTCATGTGATATCAATGCTGTTGTTGACCGCTTCTTTCCAACCTAGATGCACAATGGGTCATTTTCAGTAAGTAGCGGCATTTCATCACAGACCTAAAATCATAATGTCTTTCTTGTTGTTTAGCTTTATTCATCTCCCTCTATTCTTATTACAACAGCCAAATACTCAGTTTTCCATTAAATAGAAGGTCTACAAGTAATGAACTTTGGTTTGGTGGTGCTGTACTGTAATTTCACAGTGCTAAGTATAGACAAGAGTCTGACTCCTCAGCATTTTTCAGGCGCTTCTGTGTTATGTTAGCACCATACCCTTGTTATTCCTGGTAGGACATGAGGTTGCAGTCCAAATTCAGACTTCCCTGCAAATTGCTAGTTTATGGCTCATAGTCTCTTGTCAGAGATTTCTGTGTGAACTACATCGCTGCCAGAGCAAGGGACATCCACAGACACCTGTTTATTCTCTTAGCAAACTTGCTTCTGGACTAGTTATTTGGAAAAACATCATTGATGGTTTTCCAAGACAGAATCTGCATATCTTGGGCAAATCTTGCACTGTGTGTCACTAAAATGTGTACTTACAGCTGGTGGAAAAAATGTCACCAATAGGGTGACTGGTGTGGAGGTTGTTGAGGTTGTTCTGATCCTCTTTGTGGATAAAGACAGCCTAAGTAGGAATGGCCCAACATTCCAGGCTTCAGACTCTACTGCTAGGCTGTTGCCTGAGTTTCAAGCAGACAGGGTTTGTTGATTTGCCTTGCTGGTTTTCTGGGTCATGTTAATAAATGAATTCCCATCACTACCTCAGAAGCAGGAACGTTCTGAGGCGCTGTTGTCACCTACTTGTTCTCATTCAAGATGATGCCCATGCACTAGCCCAGACTAGCTCCAGTCTTGTGCCATCCTGTTAAGTCTTCCTCATCCCCTTCCCCACAGCAATTTTCACAAAGTAAACACTCAAGGTACTTTGGCATCCATTAAAAGCAAATCAGTACTATTAGCACCATAATGACTAATAGTCCTTAAGCACAACTCAGCCCACTGGGATACTTCCCAGTGGGAAGTATCCTGTAATGCTCATCTACAGAACATTTTACAACCTTGCATTAGTAGGAAAACAAAAAAAAAACACGAAAACAAAACCCCAAGCAACTCCTAAAAAAAGCATTTGTTAGAGGCTGGGTTAAACGATGTAAAATTGGCACTTTCCTTTCTCATTTTGATTTACAAACCCCAGGTGGGACTTTTAGTACTCAGGAATTTTTGACCAAACAAATGGATTCCTGGTAAAGTATCTGATAATGTTGTACTTTTTGCCTTCCTTGAATGATTTTGGTCTGATTTTGTTAAGGACGTCATCAAAAGATCCTCTATCTACATGGCAAAACCTGAGGGAAGACACCTGGCTAAGCTAAGGAAATTCCTACTTTCTCCCTATAGAAACAATTACTGAAGGCCAGCCCCAATTTCTGTCTCAAAAAAAAAAAAAAAAACAAACAAAAAAAACCCAAAACGACTTTAGTTGCCACATGCAAATATTCATGACATCCTTGGCATCAAAGAGTAGCAAGTCAGATTAGCATAAGATTTTACTACATCTTCCATACCTCCCACGGTATTTTCCACACACCTTTTGAAAAATATCAGTCTTGAAGAGTCATGTCCTCGCATTCCTTTGGGGATTGGGGTTGCTGCATACAAGCAGAGAACACAGCTTGGGGCAGAGTTCTTGCTAGAAACATCCCAACAGATATGATTTTGGTGCAGAGAAATCATGCTGAAAATCACAAATGAACAAATTTGCAATGAGAAAAGTTCATAGTTCACCAGCACCTTCCTGACAGAAGAGCAGACATGAGGAGGCATAAAAGTAATTATCAAAAGTAATTAAAATACAACATCCTCTGACTCTTTGCAACCTTAACAACGTTGTCCAAACAAATATATTTATGTCGTCCTGAAATTTTGAGTATGATTTAATAAAATATGTGACTTGCTAAGGTTTTTGAGACTGGCATACATTTTGTCTTTCGCCAACTTATACATAGCCAAGCTGAATTACGCTTGCATATCTCAATTTCTTCACATTAGTATGATGCCAATACTATGGTCTTTTTAATCCTTTCACAAGCCTTCCTAACATGTCCTGCTCCTGCTTCAGTCCTCTGTAAGTTTTTACTCCAAATGCAGCCCTCCCAGAAAACAAGAAAATAACTGGCAAGTCAATAAAAGTTCAGGGAATTGACCACTTCCCTACAGTCATAGCCAAAATGACTCCACCAAACTACTGAATTGTCAGGAATCAAATAAAACAACATGCAGAACAGCTTCTGGTTTTTTTTCCCTCCAAAAGCTGTGAAATAACAACAGCAAAGATGGTTTTACTGGCTGTAGAGAAGGCCAGCTTCCGAAGGCTATTCATAGAAGAGCAATTTCCAAAATTTAAATCATCTGTACAGAGTAACAGTCAGCAACCATTTATTGCCCAGAGAAATGTGGCATAGTGTTATTCAGTACAACCTTCCACAGTCACGTCCAGTTTCTCAGACCTACAGTTGCATTCGTTTCTGCCCTTCTCTATAGCACAAGCTATAGAAAGACTCTTTTCTGTTTCCTCTACCTCATCTTTTCCCCTCAAATATTTTTCTTACTTTCATTTAGTCTTGTGGTCTTTACATAATATTTCTGGGTTTTCAAAACTCTTCTAGTCTATGTGCATGGTTTACAAAATATCCCTTTAGACCTTTTTTGTAGAGCTGTGTTTGCAAATGGATGAATCATAACCTCATACTTTTTTTTTTACTTTTTTAAAAAATAATTTCTACTGAAAATGTAGAGGATTTACAGTTTAGCTACAGAGCTTATGAATATCTTATGTCTAGGGGAAAAAGAAAAGTGAGGTCAAACTTCCGTGGTCTTGGTAATGTACAGCAGTAAACTGGGGCACAGGGGCAGGCAGAGATGACAGGAGGCTTGACTTGCAAGGAAATGCTTGGCTCACTGGGCACTTACCTGTTTTCAAGTGTAGTTCCAGCATAAAATTGAAACTGCAGGGATTAAATACAAAAAATTCTCACTCTAGTGTCTGCCAGAATCAACAATCTGAATTTTTACTGAGAAGAGCTGCACTGAGAACAAGGCTATATATAACTGGTTGAGAAGTTCGCAGAAGGTTCTGAATTGATGATGTCAAATTGCTTCATCAGGGCATGACTTTGACCCTGGTTGAATAAAATGTTTGTTCCCAGCCTAAAACTACTAACTTGCACAGCAATCATGTAGCCAACCTAAGTGGCCTTATTTGCAAAAAGAAAGTCAGCACTATGGGGTAGGCAGAGCCTTAAAGCAGCGCTGGATCTGCTCATCCAGGCTGCCAGACAAAGGCTGGAGCAGGGGAAAAGCTGCCAGTAGGAAAGGCAAGACCAGGCTAAATTGTGCAGAGTTGCTTTTTTAAAAAAAAAATCCCTCTCATTTGGGAGAATTGACATATGGGGTGTAGGGAAGATACTGAGGGAGGCAAGTCCAAGCCATAGAGAGGGATCTCGGTTTCTTAGGGCACCACTCCGAGGATGGCAAAGCCTTGAGAGGTGGATTGGAGGACCAGTTGCCTTCACCGTGCTGGTTTGTGCTCCTCCCACATCATTAATGACTCAGACACAAACCCACCTTGCAAACAACAGTGTTTGCTTCTCCTGTTAAGTTTCTGCTGGAACAAGCTGTCAGTGGTGCTTCACAGAGGCAATTTCAAAAGGACAGGGGCACTATATGGCTAAGCAGAATGATCCAGCAGCAGCTCACAGAGTCTCACTCCCATCAGCCCCAAACAAAGGTTATGGAAATTCTATTGAAACAGCCCATCTTTCCAGATAGCTGCTCATTTAGTTTAGCGGAATGAGCAATCAAGCAAATATCTTATGTGTCTTATGGAATAATACTGATATTTTACCTAAATAAATCCCAAAAAACATACAATCTGCTACCCTCTGTTTATACAATACTGAAAGCAAATCTATGTATTTCAACATATATTTTATATTCCAAATATATTTAACAAAATCCATATTACTTAAAATAGATTAGAAGGTTGATTTCTACCTTTTATTGAAATATTCAGATATCAAAACCATGAAAGAAAATTCAATGAAAAGCATAAAGAATTCTTCATACATCTCAAGGCACCACTGACTTTAACAAGAACCAGTCCAACACTTCTCAGCAACTATTAAGAGATAGCCAAGTATCACTTTCCAGTAATCCAGCTGCATTTCTCACCATAATTTCAAATTCTTCAGGTATTCAAACACCTGATTCCATTCCTATTTGCAACAGATAACCTTAAATAACTATCATATCCTGCCTCAGACCATGATGACTGACTGGGTTGCAGAAGAGATCTTTCCCCAGTTCTAAAAACTCAGGCATTGGAGAGAGGCATGCATCTATTCCTGTGGCATCAGATGGTATTTAAAAGTATTTCATCCTTTAAAAACCTCAATTTGCGTTAAGACTTGAAAATTAATGATGCCCTGTGCTTTTGTCTAGCCACTCAGGTGCCAGATTGCCCTTTTCCAGAGATGCCACTGTGGAGCTACAGCAAAAGGATAGTGGCTCACTCCTGCAGAGGCAGCTTCTCTCCTATTTGAAGGTTCAAGGCTTGCAGTTCTCTGCTTGGGAATTTACAAAACAGTTCGTAAACTAACAGGAACAACACAAATCAGGGTCAAATGGTCTACTTTCCTTCTCTATTTAAAGTTCTTTTTTATTATTTTAAATAATGATTGGCTGGACATTAAAACTTCAGCTGACACAGAATAAGAAAGCCTCAACTTGGTTTTGTAATTTTACAAAGACAGTTTAAATCTACTTTTTAATAAGCATTTCTAATCCTCCTAACTGCTTCAGCCTAATTCTCCCTGACAACACAGTAGCTACTCTCCAAGGTTATATTTCTTCTTTATCTGGTTCAAGAAAAGCTGTTGGGGAATGGTGTATCAGTAACACTGTAGGAAAGAAATTCGTGAAGAGCGCTAGATGCGAAAGTCTAATTCTTCCTTGTGTTGGGCTCTGAGGACTCAATTTGGGGGTTTCGGTTTCCTCTGCAGTGAGGATATCTGGGTGTATGAGAAGGGAGCAAGGGTGGGTGGGAAACAAGCAAGCGCGGTGCAGATGGCAGGGAATATATTCCTCTACCCTCTCCACAAGTCGCTGGCTGCTGTTCTCCTTTTAGGAGAAAAGATCCTCTCTTTGTCTCTGCTTACCTCCTTTCAGTAAAGGTCCATCCAGAGGGCAGGGCTTGAGATCAGCCGAATCTGTTACTGAGGAATTCACTGCAGGTCTTGAACACGAGTCCTTCTTCCTAAGTTTTTTACTTGGCAGCTCCAGCAAGCTCCAACAGCTTTTCTGAGTAAAGGTGGGAAGGTAAATTATCATTTTTACTGCGCGGACTGTGCAGTTTGCCTACTCTTTCCCATCCTTATTACCTCTTCAGACTTCAATCTGTACTGCCAAAGACCAAATATTTCCTGCATAAACACTAAGCAAAGGCAAAACACGATTAAAACTCAGTCCAGGATGAATTCTGAAGAATTTGGCGTGGGCAGGGAGAGGGTAAACAATGCTGCTAGTAACTTCCAATTTATTTTATTTTTACTTTCCCCCTCCCTAATTTTTGCAAGACATAGTTCAAAATGTAACAGTAGTAAAAAAAAAGCTTCAAAATGCTAACATGCATTTTAATCAAGGCTATTTTCGTCTTAAATCAGAAAAATACATTTTATCAGTGATAGGAAAGAAGTGTGTTCATGAACAGAGACATGACTACTAAACAGCAAAACTTACAGCGAATAATTCTTCTTTAGAAAATTCTTGTAAATATAGAATCACAGAATAGTTTGGCTTGGAAGAGACCTTCACAAGTCACCTAGTCCAACCCTTGCCACGTACAAAGACATCTTCAAATAGATCAGGTTACTCAGAGCCCCATCCAGCATGGTCTTGGATGTTTCCAGGACTAGAGCATCCACCACCTCTCTGTGCAACCTATATCAGTGTTTCATCACCCTTACTGTAAATAATTTCTTCCTTGTACCTAGTCTAAACATATTCTCTTTATGATTAAAGCATTCCCCTTGGCCTATCACCACACAGCCTTGTAAAACATCTCCCTCCAGTTCTCTTGGAGGATCCCTGTAAGTACTTGCAGGCCACAATGAGTCTCCCTAGAGCCTTCTCTGCTCTAGGCTGAATAGCCCCAGCTCTCTGAGACTTTCTTTGTAAGAGAGATGCTCCAGCCCCAACCGTTTTTGTGGCATTCCTCTGCCTCCACAGCGTATCAACCAGTGTGATGCATTTCCTTATTCTGAGTACCTTTCAAATATCCTGGTATTTGAAATAGTCTGTGATACTTGAAACAGGAGCAAACCAAAATTCTACAACTGTGTTCAAGCCTAGATATTTGATACAGCCAATGGGCAAAGTGGAGAATGAGTTGTATAAATAGCAAGTTACAGTATCATTTGTTGCTTTCCAGCCTGCCTTTCAAAAATCAACATTTTGATACTTTGGTTATTTCTGGGTTTGTGGAGTTCTTTACTATTACACAAACATATGACTCCCTTTATCATTGAAGGATATCACTTATCGGGAAGCACAAGGAACTAAATAAATGCCTTGTTACCTGCATTCTTAAGCTACAGAAACCTCTGTAGCATATGGGGAACCATCAGAGACACGTACAAGGTTGAAGATGTCTGGAAGCTGATTGCTTTCAGATATTTATTCTTGCAACTTTTATATTGTACAGCATCTAGAATGGCTCTGCAGGTGGGCACCTCATCAGAATATAATTATTCCTCACTCCATAACGGCTTTGGATGAGAGATCTGGACATAATTGCAAACTGAAAAGGAAAGCTGCATGGTACCCATTTAAGCACCACTTTGCACCATGGGTACCGTAAGAAACAGAAAGTCATCAGCTGTTGATATCCAGCAGCAAGGAGATCTCTCTGCTTGCCTCTCTCACTGATGCTCCCAAAAGCATCAAATAGGTTCATACAGAACTAAAGCAACACAAAGCAAGTCATCCCTTCCAAATGCAATACCCAGCACCACAGTCCTTCAAATATCCTAATATAGGGATCAATTAACAAGGGTATTGGTTCTTTCCAACTTCACCAAATGTCATTCTTTTCTTCCCCCATCTTTAAACCCCCTATTCCAGAAGATTAATTTTTTTTCATGGTTTCAAACTACTTTTCATGCCCAAAATTTAGCCCATACCTCTGACATCAAGCATACTTGCACAGTGTGAGGGTGGGTGACTTAAAAAGGCTTTTAGGTATGAAGTTAGCTTGGGGATATTGCATACCCTGCAGATTATCAACAACAATTTCCAAGGGGGAAGATAGAGGGGAAGAAAAAAAAAAGCAGCTTTAAAAAGCTGCCTGTCCCTCTGATTTTCAGCTCTTTGAAAAAGTAAGAACAGAAAAGCACCCCTGGTGTGTGGTTAAGATAACTACAAAGGAACTATTCTTAGAAGGTTCCTTCAGTAAAATGAAGGGTGCTTTGACTGCATTTTTTGGCCTCACTAATCTGACAGATATTGATGGATAATTTGGAACAGCCAAAATCTGTGCTCTAAAAACATTAACTCATACATGTTACATCCAGATGTTTTACTGGGTTCTTAAAAGATATCAAAGCTTTCTTTAAATACTTGCAAGTTGCATTTTATATATTTAAGAGGGTATGCATGCACGTGAAGGAAATGATAGAGAAAAGTACCACTAAGAACAGCTTAAAAAGGCGTTTTTATGCAGCTTAAAAAAGGAGCTTTTATGCCCTCAAACATGCATAGTCTAAATACAACCACTCTCAGCACTTTGTTTCTGCCTAATCAAGTCTGAAAATTAACACCACCAAGATTCTTAATGAACAATTAGGGCCTTGCAGGCTGGTCTCTCCAACACGTACAGAAGCTTGTGTGTAAACACTCCAGTGCTGACTTGCCCACCAGCCCCTGGCCCCACAGATGAGGCAGCAGCAGCATCCACCCAGCCTGCCCAAATCGGCCAGCCCTCATCTGGTTGCCCAGTCAGGGACATCCCTGTGACTTCTGACAGCTGGCCCTTCATATCTTCCAGAAGTGAAGGACTGCAGTGTCCCACCTCCACTGGGATTTAAGAAAGGAAGCATTCCTTCATCTCGGCAGTGCTCTTCTCCACAAGTGCCAGAACCACTACTACCAAAGAGCAGCTGAACAGGCACATGACTCCAAAACTAAAGAGCCAATTCCACGTGCAAAATAAAGACATGCAGATGAATCAGACACAGCAGCACAAAAACAGAGCTAGCAGGTTGCAGCAGGTGTTTGGGAAATGCAATGCTGTACAACTCTCAGAATTTCCAAGTCATTTGGTGTTGATGGCCCAACCTGATTCTCACCAGCTCCTTCATGGATGAAGCTGATGTACTAGCTATGCTGCTTTGCAGTCACTACTGACAAACTCAGTAAAGTGTATTCTTCCCTTTAGAAGGTAAACAGACAATCAGCAAAAATACATTTCTTCCCAAGATCAGCAATATTCTTCAAGTTGATAAGTGTTTTAGCAGAGAATCCTCCCAGTACAAAACCAAATATGTAGATAAATAGCAATGCATATGCAATGCAACAAGTATCAACCACAGACAGAACTTCTGTCAGCAGTCAGAGCCAAAGCACCGCTTTTCCTTCTTCAGCATGTCAGTGGAATCACTCAGTCACTGACAGAAGCAGGTATTTGCTACTACGACAGTGAAAAGGAGTCTGAAAAAGCAACGACTAGAAAAATGCACTCTTTAAAAGACCTTTATTTTGGTTGCACGGTTACAATTCTAAATTCCATTTATACTTACAGTTAGGTTGTTCCCAAATAATATTTCATAGCTCATCATGTAAACAGTGCATTCTCTATCAGTCTGGTGTAGAAGAATTTTATAAAATACAGATGAAATGACTTTTTCATCTGTATACTTTTCAGATTAGTTCACCAAGATCAATTAAAAAGGCAAATAGATTAATTGGCAAAAAAGTGTTGTTACATTTTTAATATATTAGTACAAAATGGCACAAAAGGAAGAAGGTTGTTTTAAAGGCCAGAATTATCAAATGTCTTCAACAGTTTCAATCAGTTCAATCAATTTTAATTTTAAATACCAGTGTTGAAATTGAACTTGTTATCTTCTTTTCTTCAGCTGTATGAAAGACCTCACATACAAGTTTGGACCTGTTCACAGAAACTAAATCACAGCAGTTTCAGAACAGTGACATTCAAGTGCAGCTAGAAGTTGGGAATTTCTATTTTTCCCAGTAACTCTAAGAATTCACAGACTAGAGCTTATTTTCATCTAGCCAAACTCATTGATGCACGCTTCAGATGCAAAGATGCCAGATGTGTGCACATAAAATCCAGTATTTCTTAATGCAAGAACTGAAACAAAAAATCCACATAATTATGTCATCCACCCTCCCTACCTGTGCAGGAGGCTTTCAGATATAACCATACTGGATGCCAGACACACAGACACATGGAGCATCTAAAAGATTATAAGCAAACTGAAGGCTTCATTCGCAGGCTTCAGGTATAAAAGAGATCACACCAACTTCAGCAACCTGCATTTTAATTTTGAACCACCCATATCAAATGGGCAGGTAAGTTGGATGGAAGAGAAATAGAAAAGGAATACATTTCTAACTTAAAAATAAATTCTGAAACATGAATTTGTTGCTTCAAGCAACAATTCAGGAGTTTTTGGCAGCAACATTTAGCAAAAGATAATTACCCACTCTGTCAAAACAAATTATCATAACTTTGATTAGCCCTCTAAACCGGAGAGGTTTTTATGTTTAAGTTAATGGAACAGTTTATGACCTTGACTGTTTTTTTCCAGTAAGACAGCACCCACATCCAAGAGAGGGCAGGCAGTTATGCTGATGGTAGTACTGAGAACATTACTTCTCAGGTTAAACAAAAAGTCTTACAAAAAAATAAGTGTGATGAAGTACGGAACCACTATTTTACTCAGCTTCACAATGAGCAAACCATGACTAGGAATTTCCTTTCCTAATTTAAATACCAATTGCAAAGCTTTCTCCAGAGACTTTTTTTCTTGTAGCAAACCATATGATGATTCCAAGAAGAAATACTCCAACGGCAAGTATAATAATGAGTATGCACATCTTCTTTCGGGATCTTTGCTGCCAAGACAGAAAAAAACCAATTTGATTGAAAACTGTACAACCACATCAGAAGACTATTCAGATGCTTTTACAGTCCTACTGCTTGTGCAATCTAACTAAATTGTGTCCTCACTAACAAGTCATACAAATACGTTCAAGGAAAAAAAAAAAGCAAAGTTATCCACATTATTTTAGGGCTGTGCTATTCAACAGAATTGTTTCAGTGTTCTTTTCTGGTATAACTAACAAACTAATGAAAGAGGACACAGTAATGCTAATAGATGTAATTACAACACCAGGGGAAGTAAATGCAAGAGTGCAGATGGCAGCTTACAGAGAAAAATGGACAATCAATCTGCACAACAGAGGAGGTAGAAATAGTCTGCTAAGAAAAAAACCAAACATCTTAAGACAGAAGGGGAAAACAGACTACAATTTTAGACTTCTGTGCATGCATTCTCAGAGTTACTTTAAAGCTGTTTTTGTCAAGTTTCTTAGGTGCAACTTGCTCATGAAGAGAAAAAAAAACAACCAAAAAACAGACAAAAGAGACCTGTCTAAATAGATGTTACTATATTAAAGCATGTCCAGAAGTTTTCATATCTCCCATACAGGTCTGTAACTTGAGACACCAGAACACTCAAGACTAACAGGAATCTGTCATCCTTTATCTAAAGGATATGGACTGAGAAGGCTTCCTTCACAAAGGGAAAGAAAATTAGCAATGGGTTTCTCAGACTTTTGCTGATAGCCAGAGAATAGTAACACTCAAATCTTGGGATTCTAGGCCATAGTACCAGAAGTAAAGACAGGCTGTGCTCTGCTTGGCAAAAGTTCTTCTGCCTGGGTGGTTTTGTTTTGTTGATTTTTTTCTCTTATCCCCTCTGAAGAACAACATCTGTGTCAATTCTTCATTGGAGCTGTTAGTTCTCTGCCCAATACCACCCAGAATACCAAATTTCTTAACAATTCTTCTCTTCTAGTTTTATTGTCCCATTGCCACTTTTCCAGGCTAATATTTCTTCATTTCATCATTTTACTTGCTAGAACTCAATCCATTTATTGGAGTATCTTCCTTTTTAGAACCTATGGTCTCTTTACACTGTCTCTTCCTTCTGCATCCTGCAGACCACCTCTTGCCAGCATGCACTGAAGTCAAACATTTCCCCTCTAATACTAAACAAGGGAGTACACTAAAGACATGGTGATTTTATTTTCTCATACAATTGATTATCATTTCTGCAAGTGCTGAAGCACCACTAATGAAGAGGGAAAGAAAGGAGAGAAGCCTGGCTTTGCCCAAACTGCTCTGCTGTGTGAATGCACCCCACATGGCAGGTGAGTGATGCAGACATCATCCAACCACAAACAGGAACTGCAAGAGTACCAAGAGCCTCGTCTCTACCAGCAGTCTGGGCCTCTAACACTTTGAGAGGGTCAGACCATACAGATATAATAGTTGCTGAAATGAAGTCTGCTGAAAGTGGAAATGATTTTTCATCACCTTGGAACAAGAATGAGTTTTCAAGAAAAGGAAAGTTAAAATCTAAAGTAAACTATACAATCCTTTCAAACAAACACAGGCCAGCTCTACAGAGTGTTTGGTCTCTGCTGCAGGACCCACTGAACAGAAGCGTGTCAAATGTATCGATTACCTTCCTTTGAGATCAGGAGATATTCATCCCTTCCTTTTCAAAGCATGAAGTTTTTAAATTTCAGTCAGAAAACTAACACATTCTACTGAAAATTTTGGCTGCTACTATTTTTTTCCTCTAAACTTTGTCAGTATCAAAATAGGAGCCATCAACCATACTTTATGTGTCAATTAGTCCCACCTAGAAATACAGTTTAAGGATGCACTCTCTCCCACTTCTGAACCCAGTAAGCAATCCTTCATGCATTCTGTCATTCATTTACTATCCTGGCTACTACTAAAACACATAAGAAGATTTAAAAAAAAAAAGTCTAAGGACTAACTCTAACTTAAAAGAGAAGATTAATTACTAATAAGATTATTTCTAATAAGTTCCAAAAATGTTATAAAGAAGTGGCACTTAAAGGTATTTAAAAGGCTTTTCAAAAGTTTGACAGTTTGAAATGTTTTTAGCATCAGAATAGCAAATAACAGAAGGTGGATACATATAGCTTTGAGAAGATTCTAGACAGCAAAAATTGGTGCTAACTGGCAACATCTTCAGAAGACTTTCCTGCCTATCTTCCCTGCTCCTCCAGTGATCTTTAGAGGCTTGCTCTCCATTTAAAGGAAACTTTTACTTCTTGAACTATAAATGAGAGGTTTGTGATTTTTCATTGGTTTGGGATTTGTTTATTTGTTTTTAAATAAAGGTGTAACTGACTTTTGTTTTATAGAAAACTAGAAATACCATAGTAGACTAATATAAACTTTTAACTAAGTTTAAAAGCCTCGAGGAACTTGCTAAGCAAAAGAAAGTGGAAGTCAGGGCTACTGAGAAAAGACAGTTACACACAACTGGCAGGTGACATTGTCATTACCTGGTAGTCTGCTGCTCTTGCCAGCTGCTGGTTTGCTTGCTGCACATGTACATCTGCGTTTTCCACGTTGGCTTCTATGCTGTCTTTATTTTAAAAGGAAAGATTTCACATTTCTGTTAGTCAAAACGAGAAAAATATTTGGAAATCTGAAATATTCTTTAAAGCATATGTAATAGCTGCCCCCAACTATTGGTGTCTTCACCAATATCCAAAGTTTTGTACTGTGTGCTATGAAAGCTTGACCCATCCAATACTTATGCCTGAGTTAATTTCAGAACTGCCCAGACCATGAGTGGCTGAACTCATGTCAGGTAACAGCTCCCCTGTTCTAGGTGAAGGGCTGAAACTTTGATACCAATCAAGATAAAAACTTTCAGTACTTCGCCTTTTTTTTTTTTTAAGTAACCTTTTGCTTCTCCAACTTGCTACTGACTACCCTCTGCTCAGATTAAAAAAGTCCTGAGGCTTATGAAACAGAGGAAACAAATGAAAAAAAAATCCCAAGAGGCATGATTCTAGTTTGCTATTTTATCATACTGACACAGACTTATTTTTTTTTCCCTGTAGTAAAACTACTAACAGATATGGGCTAAGGTGATAGAAAAAGCCCTGAAAATGTATGGTGGACATAGACAACAGCATGGCTGAGCAACAGACTCAGAAAATATATTCTCCAATCACATTTTGCTAAACCAACAAACTTGTTGGCAGGGAAGGCAAAGCATGAGCCTTTGCTGAATCTGCACATGTATCATCTGCAAATACAGTAACACTTCCCACATAAATTCCAATTTTATGTACAAACAGTTAAAAAAACTATTTTTAAGATATTTTGTACACATGAAAAACTGTATTATGTTTTAAACTACATTTTAAAAACACTTTATTAATGTATTTCCAGTCATCTCACCCAGTCTACCCATTATTAGTGGGGACCTCATTTGCTTTAGTATTGAGTCTAATTAGAGGAATTTGTCCAGCAAAAAGAAGTCCTACATTGCAGCTGTCCAGAGAAACCAAATAAAAATCTTTTCAGATAATATTTGCTTTAGACTTACCTATCACATCACCTTGTTCATGAATCATCATGCCTAGATCTTTAAAAATTTCATTGATGTCCATAATATCAGCCTGTAAAGAACCATTCATATCATCAACTGACATCACATATTCTAGCATCTCTCTACATTTAGATATAAATAATGCTCCTTATCCTCCTGAATGTGCATTCATGACTCTTTATACTAAAAGATAAAAAAAGAAAAAAAAAGCTTTATGGACTTACTTGGAAGGTTTATTTGGTATTTTGAGACCAAGTTTATCATAATCAAGTTAGTCAAACTGAGGATAAGCATATGCACAAAGTACACTTCCCAAGGCATCACCAACAGGACCTCTTCATTGCTCAGGGCTCATCTCAATACATAATTGTATTATAAGTTTAACTACAGAGAAAAGCTCAACATTGCTTAAAATGTAACTGTTTTAAGCAAAGTTTTAAAGCCCTGTGTAGGGAATATTTTGCATTAGTTTTAGCAGATCTGTTAAACACACACAAATTTCATAAGCCTTACAGTTTACAGAAATTACCTCTGTAATGTGGTCAGGCTTCTGCACCTCTATTTTATTATGCTATTACCATCTAGTTATGATGGAGCTATAGATGCCATGTTACCACTGTGGGCATGATTTCTTCTTAACTAATGACTGATACAAGCTTACTTCAATCTGTAAGTTAAAAGTATGAGTGGCAAGGGAAAGATTATTGAAAAGATTATACACAGAATGGATTTTGTCACATCCACCTCCAGTACCTTTCTTATCAATGGTAGAGATGTGGATTCTAGATTGGCTTGGAAAAATAATGGTCTCTTCACAGAAGTCTCTTGATGTCAGTATTTCATCGCATTCGACAACTTTTTTGTGTAACTGACCTGTTGTTTTTAAATGTTTTTAATAAGTCCTTAATTCCAAAAGTTTGAATGATATGTGAGTATCTCCATATTTCCAGAAATGTTAAAAAAAAAGCCACTCACAAAATGTATATGTTGAACAATACATTGGGAATACCTGAAAGATGTAACTTCATTTCCTTAATAGTCACCGTTCAAAATGATCACATAATATGACCACTATGTTGAAAAAAAAAACAACAGTATGTACTTCTTCTTATAATTACATGAGCACTCTCTTACTCCATAACTGAACCACTGAAGTTCAACACAGTATCAAAACACAGCTTTCATACAGCAGATTTCAGGAGAAATCGGGTTTGGCAGAAAGGGATTTGAGGGTGCTGGCTGACAGCCAGCTCAGTATGAGCCAGCATGTGCCCAGGTGGCCAAGAAGGCCAACAGGATCTTGGCCTGTATGAAGAATGGTGTAGCCAGCAGGACTAGGGCAGTAATCATACACACCCCTTTGTCTCAGCACTGGTGTGGCTGCACCTTGAGTGCTGCCTTCAGTTCTGGGCGCCTCACTTTAAAAAGGCCATTCATGTCCTGGAGTGTGTCTACCAAAGGGCACCAAGGCTTGTGAAAGGTCTAGAGAATGTGTTTTATGAGGAACAGTTGAGTGAGCTGGGTTTGTTTAGTCTCAAGAAGAGGAGGCTCAGGAGGGACCTCATCCCTCTCTACAACCTGAAAGGAGGTTGCAGTGAGGTGGCGGCTGGCCTCTTCTACAGTGCCTGCAGTGAGAGGACAAAAGGAAATGGCCTTAGGGTGAGACCAGGGAGATTCAGATTAGATATTACAAAAAACTTTTTCACTGCTAAGAATGGTCAGGCATTGGAATAGGTTGCCCAGGGAGGTGGTGGAGTCCCCATCCCTGGAGACATCTGGATCTGGCACTGGGTGATATGGTTTAGGGGTTACAGTCATAGTGTTGTGTTGACAGTTGGACTTCATGATCTTAAAAGTCTGTTCCAAGCCTGATGATTCTATGATTCTACAATTTGAAATGCACATTTCACATCTCAAGGCAGTTTCTGTAATTTTGAAGGAAAAAAAACACACCCACAAACAAATCTCAAGATTAATTTCTGCGATTAATGCTCATGCCACTTTAAAATGCTTTTTCTTTGGAAACATCAAAGGCATACTCTGCTGTAAAATCAGTTGTACTTACTTCAAGCTGCCTAATGGAAGATTCCCTCTCCTCGATAAGACGGAGATCATCTTCTGTAATTTCTTCATCTTGCACTTGTGCTTGCAGTTGACTATCAAACAACAACAAAAAAAAGCAAAATTCACCCAGAAACAAACAGGCACAATGAGAAATAATCCAGAAGAGTAACATGACAGTTAGGTACATGGCACATTTTACATTATTGGTTAACAAAATGCATGTTTTCACCCTTGCCTGTCAAGCTATCAGGGACAGTATAACCGTCACACCTTAGGTGTAGGAAGCTGCTGCTGTAGCTATGCTGCACATAGCACACAGCTGACTGGAAATTCCAAGTATGAATACAAGGGCAAAGTTATAAACTGCAGAGTTGATATCCATCTCAGGTAAAAGCAAGCCACCCAAGAAAAAAGAATCTGAGTCCAAGAAGCAGTCCTTGTAGTATATGAAAGCAATGGGAGATCCCAGTAAACATTGGGCGCTTATCACAACAGATTTACTCGATTCACAGGTTGGACTCTTCTTCCTTAAGTTTGGGTCTCAGAAAACCCAAATGCAGATTAGAGGAATTTAAGGAGATGGCTTAAAGAGAAGCATTGGGAAAAAAGGGGAATATTACGCAAACTGCTCCTTTTTTCTTCCCATCTGTGTCATGAAAGCCTCTACTTTAATCTTGAATTATATAAGAAAGCCTAACAGCAACCTATCCCAAATCCCTCGACAAAAAAGGCAAGTGATTGGAAAAAAAACACCAACAAATAAAAACATACAAAAACCTAAAAACCAAGCAAACATCCACCAAAAAAAACAAAAAACAGCAAAATCACAGGCAGCTGGCTCCCCTCCAGGCCATTTATTATTCTGAGCTAAGTTAAGGCTTATTAATTAATTCAACATACCTGTCCCAAGAGACAAGTGTTCCTTCTTTGTAGGTGTCTTCTGGAGCACCACCCTACATCATCAGTGTTTTAAAAATACAAATAAAACATTATAGCCCTGAAAAGAGCATTGTTAGCATTTCCATCAGCGGTCAATATTAGAACGTTTTAAGTAATTCAACTTCCAACTGAAACATGACTTAACATGCTCTCATTTTAATCTTGCTTTATGCATGCGTAAAGCTGAAATGCAAAAAGCAGTAACTACCTGCTAAAGTCTAACAATGAGTATTTGGCACAGAGTGAAAAGGCAAAATTGATATACTAACAAGGAAAAGCTCAACATCTGAAGCTCCTCAGCACACACTTATAGAAATCTGGCAAATCACTCTTCCCTGTAGGAAAAAAATCTGTTGATATCTAAAGCAAAAGCATTTCCAAATCTACCATAAGTTGCTTTTGCAAGATTACAGCATGAACATGGGGGAAAATCTGTGTGACAAAAGCTAGAAAAAGTAACAGCTCTCACTGGAGGTTATTACAACTTAATGTAGCTATAAAATCATGTAACACATGTTTTGCAGTATTTAGGGTCTTTTGTAAGTAGCACTGTGGAGGCTAGTTTGACACCAAACACCACTAGCAGCATTGTAAAGAATGTAACAGTACATTTTCCAGATACTTACAGACACCCTTGAGCTGGCTCTTACTCTGGCTACAAAATCTTTTTCTTTCTCAGCAGCTTGCCTTTGGAGTCTTTGGAAATTTGTTAGTGCTGTGGTGAACTCCCCCACAAGACGGTCTTTCTGTATTTTTCTCTGACGCTGTAGGAGAAAAAGTTTTACCAAGTCAAATGAGCTCAGGCTTCTCAAGGCTTCACTATTTCCAGTCTGCTCAAAACTAAGGAATATATATTTCTCCTTCTAAATCGGTGTAAGGGAAGGCTATCTACAAAACCACTTGCAAGTGCACGGACAAACCTTCTTTCCTTCTGGGATCACTTAGCTCTGCACAAATTAAGGCATTTAAAGAGAAAATCAATGTATTTATTTTCATTTAACAGCTAGAAATGAAGAGGGACAAGAAAGCTTTTACCTTCCTTGTTATCTGCTGATTATAAAACGTACTGTTACGGTGTGAAATATTTTGATACCATGAATACTAAAATATGCAAAGCTGACTGAACAGAGAAGAAAAGTGCAGAAAAGAAAGAACAGGGCACTTCATATATATTTTACATAAATGCTGGAAATACATACTGAGCTGCATCCCCCTTAGGTGCTTTAGAATTGTTAGAAAAATACCTATTCTAACCTTTCAGGATTTTTTTTTTAAGATGCAGTGAAGGGAAGAGGAATATTGGGCACTCAGGAGAGCCTGTGCTGCATTTCCCCAAATTTATACAATACATCAGCCTTCCTTCCAAATGTCTGAAGAGCTATAATTTGCCAATCATGAATCTGTTATTTATGTATTTTGTTGAGATGGAGCTTTCTTAAAAGTACTAAATTTAAGCAGTAAAACATCTCACTGCCAACTTTTCAGCTCCAAGAGAAGGAAAAGAGAAACAATAAAAAAGACAACAAACTAAACACACTTTGCATGAACTAGACTTATGTACCAGGACCAAGTTTTAACACTGCTATTAGATGTTTGCAGCTTGACAGAATGAGCACACACAGATCATGGTCTGGCATTTGAATTCAGTGTTTGAAGACGATCCATTTTCCCATAGGCTCCTTAGTAATCTGTCACAGACCAGGCAAGTTGAGTGACAATAACCAGAATCCATGTTTTCTGGGATGCTGTTGTTCTTCTCTTATTTAAAAAACAGAATTTGCTAGGGTAAGAAACCATAGGATGACAGACAGGAGTGCGCTAATCACAACAGCCACCTCACATGTTACCTCCTGAGAAGATTTTAGACAGACCCAGGAAATAAGCAGTTTAAAGATTGCACAAGTTGTTCTAGTAACAGCTCCTGTCTACTCCTCTTAAGAAAGGAAAAGCCTGTGGACAAGATAGAGCACATATGCTGATCTGAGTGATGTGGAACAGACATACTGCACATAATTCATTGACCCTGCAAGAAGTCAGAAAGCCAATGGAGTCAGATTTAGTATTACTGCAATGGATTACAAAATGTACAGCTACCTGAACGCCCAGGCAGGCACAGTGCACTGCCTTGCTTCCCACCATTTTAGTCAAACTACCTCATTCCTGATACATAAAAATAACTTAGGGACAAGTCTGGACTGCAACAAAGCGTTCTTTTAAGTATACCCCTTGTGCAAATGTGTTGACTAACTAACCAGTGCTTTGAAAATAGGAAAGAAGAACTGAAGTGACTCAAATACTCTACATGAGCCAACATGATAGTCAAACAAGGCATGCTCTTTGTTTTTATACCTGTTCACTTGTTGCAGGCAAAGATCCAAACTCTTTAATGTATTTGTCAGTTTCTTTGGCAAGTTGGTTGGTGTACTGCTGCTTCTGTTGCCTAAAATCAAATGCAAATGTTGATTAGAGAGCTATTGGGTTCTTTTGCTGAATTGCACTGATTATCAGTAAAGCAGCAGTACTAAATAATTCTCTAAAGCACATGAAGCCATTTTTATTCTGTTCTTCACCACAAAGGCACAACATCATGGATTCCAGGCAGGACAGATGCTGAAGAAGGTGTGTTCCTCAGGCTGACAGCATAATTACTCTCTTTTTTTTTTAGGATTTTTCTGTTTTACTGACACGCAGCAATACGCTTGGAATTATTATGATTTATCATAGGGCTTTTTTAGGCTACCAATAGCTAGAAATGACTGGTCATTTGAGTTTAGAATAACTGTAGAAAAGTCCACATATTTTGGCTTGATTATATTTTGGCCAATTGACTAAAAGGTCAATTCCTGATACTTACTGGAAAACTCATCCAAAGAGATCTATATTCTGCCATGATACTCCAGCTGCAAACTTAGCTGAAAACTTCATTATTTACCAACAGTTTTAACAGTGCTTAAAAAAAATCTTGTCTGCAACAGCACTTTTTTTGTCTCTTTGTTTCTGATACTATGGCATACTCTTCTGCTAATCTTCGCATTTTTTTCCTAGAGCAATTAAAATTCTTAACCTGCTTTTGTATCCTTTTCTCTCCCCCTGCCCCCAAGGATATAAAAAGGTTTTATCTGTAAAGCTATTATCAAACCATCAGCACCAATATTTAAAATGATCAACTGACTCTTGGAAAGTCTAAATACTCAGACAAGTGAAAAATGGTCCTGAAGTCAGGCTATTATAAAGCAATTTGGCTGTCCACAGAAAATGAACATGATGACTCCGGTCCAATATGCACATGACCCCCTACTGCTCAACAGCCACAGCACAGCAGTAACTACACTGAAAATGCCAACTTTCTCACCCACAGGGTGAGCACAACACGTCACTTACATGCATTTATGATGCTGAGGTTAATGTGGTAAAGGAGTTTAATGGAAAAAACCATACTGGTTCATTAGACCATGCAGAGAAGTGGAGAGCAGCTGACTGTCTCTGCCAGAGGCATATTAATGAAAGCCCACCTTTAGGTGACTGAACTAGAGCAGAGCATCTGCCCTGGAGTCTGATTTCACTTCTGTTGTGTTACTATTTCTGGTCCATATTTATTCTGTGAAGTCATTTCTTACTGTAGCTTTCATCACTTTTTCACCCACCATCCCTTCTTACAAAAAAACCCCAGAACCAGTATATCCACTACCTTGTGAAACTTATACAGACAGATTGGAAGGGTTGGCTAGAGTGGATGGGTACAGGTGTATGTTTTGGAACAGTGATACTGCTTTGTGGTCATGCCAATTCCCTTTCTCTGATACAGAGCACAGGTTTTATAGAAGTACTGATACTGCAGGCAATGTGCATGAGCAAACCGGCTGACTCTTGTTTACAGACTATCAGAAATCCATTTTAGAAGGCACGTCTCAACATGTAAGTTTCAAATATTTCTCTATACTCGCTTTTCTCAGTGAAATCAAACACTGCCCAACAAAAAACAACCTCATCATGCACCAGGAGGTTATTTACAATGCCGTGTAACTAAATGTTTTTGTGTGAAATACTCACAGCTGCTGCCTCAACTCAGGTGTGTCTTGGGGTGTTCCAAGCTGATGTAGTATCCTTTGTATTTCAGCAGCTGTTTGTGAAGAGGAAGAGAAATTTTAATGGGGCAAAGGCAATCCCTGCTTAGTTTCATGCATTTTTGCTTGACAATTCTAAAGCCACATAAGATGACAAAAACTGATATTCAAGACTTTTTCAACCTACTACAAAGACTCCACTAAGTCCCAGAATAACTACTGAATGTTTTATGCTGAGCCAAAGACAAAGCCCAGGGTTTCTTACAAAGGATGGCAAAGTACTCAAGTCTTTATGTAGAAACACCAATTTAAAGATTACTAACAGTTTCATTATAATCAGATTAAATCAGGGGTTTTAATATTTTATTTAAAAAAGAAGCCTAATTCTTATTCTAGTTAATTGTATTTTATGCATATCATTTTGGAATGCCATATGAAAGACTACTGTAACAGTACCTTACAGAAACATTTCAGAACCAGTGCATCAAATGAAGAGGTAACCACAAAGCATTCATAGCTTTACAGTACATTTGAAAAAAATAAATCATGTGTCCAGGTTTAAATTGCAATTTTTAGAGTCTTACATTTTTAAATGTGGAATACACTTAAAATTATCACTTGCAGTTTGTATTTCATAAAATATATTAGCTTTGAACTGCAAGAAGTGACACATCATCTGAGACTTATTTTCAGCTTAATATATTTTACTGTCACATAAGAAAGTAAAGAGAAAAACATACAGAAATTTCATGGATATGTAGTTTTTCACACTGCAAAACTTACATCCTCGAGATGCTTTATCTCAGCTTAACACCCTCATATTCTAAAACAAAAGAATATATATCCAGAATAAATTATTTTGTTTGACCCTCAGTAGATATGTCTTTCCTGTGTTTCTGTGGCCCTCCCCAGGCAGACTCGTGCACAACACAGTAGAAAATATGATCGTATGATACTATATGTGATCTTTACCAGCAAAATTTTTTTCCTCATAAGCACAGTTAAAAGTGCAGTAAGTGACAACTCTACGTAATGAACAAAACCATATTGTATACGACAGAAGAGATCTGCAAGAGACAGCACCTCAGGTAAAATAAGAAAATAACCTATGAGTTATGTTAACCAGTTAGATGAAACTGGAATTCCTTAAAGCATTTTTAGCAATAATATTAATTCTATTTTTTTCTTCATGACAAGTCTCTAGTGAACTAGATGATACTGGATTTTCTACACTGCTTTACATACCACCTCAATGCCAGGAACTGCTATAGCCAATTCTTTCTGTGCACACCCAGGTAATGAAAATATCACAACAGGGGAAAGTTAGTACCTAACTTTTGCCTGAGGCAAAGAAATCAAATACTTCAAGACAGATGTTTGAGGGACTCGAATGGCATAAGCTACTTACAGAATTTATGAGGGAGAATAGCACTGTAATGGGTTTCATGCAGCTTGTATTTTAACTGAGCTGAAAAGCAGCGAAATGCAATTTAAAATTCTTGAATTTTTGCCTACAGTCACCACCAGCCCTTTCTTCCCTGGTGGGGCCTTCTGCCTGCTGGGTCAAGGCACTGTCTGGCTGCCCACACATCCCCTGGGCACCTGCAGCTGCTCACACGTATTGATAAACAGGGACTTTTTTTTATGGTCAGGGAAATGAATTGTTTAACACAAACAAAAAGATAACTGGCTGGTATAATCTTCAAGAGCATAAAGTTTTAATAGCTATAAAACTGGACACTAAATATCCTTTATTTGTTCCAAAGCACTTTCCCTTCTCATTCAAGAGCCAAGGAGAGCTCAGTGATTCTGTATGATCTTTTAAAAGAGAGAGTAAAAAGAAAAGTGAAACAGATAGAAAAAGTTCCGGTGTATCGTACTGCCACCTAGAGATGTGTTATTTAACTGCAAGTATAGAAAATACAGGTTTGAGTTTTAAATAAATATTCCCTGAAACAAGGCCTATACTTAAATTACTTGCATTCCAAGTTAATTACATATTTATCCTACTTCTAAAGCAAAACATAACCAGATAATTGAGGGAAAATTAAAAGCCAGCACTGCATAACTAGTCAGCTATACAATTCCAGATGGAGAGGGATGTTAATCCCAGTTCAAGTCTTATGACACAAGAATTCAGCATAAAATTATAACACATTTTACCAAAAAGTCTGTATGCATGCATCAAAATAGTAAAGTGTTAACAGGCTTTCAAGTCATAAGGGGAAAAAAGAAAATAAAGAAAAAAACCCAAGGACTGTACTAATACCATTTTTCCTGTGCTTCCTGTAATTTAGCATTTTCTACTTTAACCTTTCACATAAGAACATTATTCAGGAAAAAAATAGCATTTCTCTTTTCAATTTTCTGTTCACATGAAGCATACTGAAAAGTGAAACATTGCTTATTCAATTAAGCAAGAAAAAAAAAAGGCAGAACATTAAATTTTAGCCAACAGCCTTCAGCAGCACTCTTCAAGCTGCTTCATAAAAAAGCCAAATGCAAGTTGGTAGGACCAGTATAACACAGGTAATGAGAAGCTGGCCTTCCTGAAATCTTGATTTATGGTATATGGCTGCAGGTTCATATTAACATAAACACACTGGAGTATCTACAGACTAAAACAAGGGGGTTTTTATAGTCTTATAATTCTTTTGGTTTGACTTGGCTTTTTATTTATTTATTACTGCAGCTACTTCTCATTCAAACATTTGATGTTTTAATCACAAAACCACCTAAACTATAGATATTTGTTCAAACTTATGCAGTCCTACACCTTTTATTGACAAAAACAAAGTGTAAATCAGGCTTTAAGACATTACAACCTGGATCACAGATGGAAGGTGTCTGGTTCTCTCACATGTACACATAGGGATCTCCCAGAATTTGATTCCAAGCAAGAACTATCTTTGAGACTTCTTGGACTGAAATCAATATCCTTTCCTCAAGAGAAAAGCAGGGTAGCCCCTCCTTCTAAAGGTTAAACTGGAGAAACACCTCTGCTTGCTCTTACCACTGCCCTTTTTGTTGAACAAGCAGGGAGAATGTCTTGGTGCTGAAGAGCAAAACTGCTGGAAACCTGGAATTACTCTTTGTAAAACTCAAGTCCCTAAATTCCCAGCCTTGTGGCTGATGGGGGTATTTACAAGGGTATTGCCCAACTCATTTAACCAGCTTTTCAGCCCCACACAGGGAGTCCAGGCTGGCACATCGACGCATGTGGCATCTCTGGTACCTCTCAATCCACCAGTGACACTCAAACGTCCCAGGGAGTCAAAGGCTTACACCCAGCTTACAAAGGCCTAGCTCTGCACTGCAAACAAACGGCCAGAGACCAAAGATCAGAACATAGATTTGACACGTCCGAACATTACCTCACTGTTTACGGTTTTCCCTTCCCCAATTCCCAATCCTTCCAATTTTCCAATGAATTCTGAAAGACAGGAGTAATCTGAACCTACTACCAGAGGTCTCTCCTGTCCTGGAGACTGACTGGATCTTGTGCATGGTTTTAATACATTTCAGTGCAAAGTCTGACACTTTGGCTCACTTTGGCACCTTGGCTCCTTGGGTATTTACAGCTGGCTGCTGGACTTTGCTCGGGAGCTGCACAAGGGCACACCCCCCATGCACACAGGCATTCTTCACCAGTTTCAAGGGTAAGGCAGCAGCCTGAGTCAGAAGCGCACAAACTCCTGCAGTCACTTCACACTGAAGGTCAAAGTAGATGTTTGCATGCAATGAAAATCTACAGCTCTTTCAGAGCTCACACTACAGTCCTGCAGGAGCAGCACCTTGCCAGCTGTGGGCTGGCAATAAACCACTGCAGAAAGCAAGTTCCCCTTTGGGAACTGGGCAGCACAGGAAGCAGAGTACACAATATCATGCAAGTAAAATGCACTTTTTTCCAAGCAACTGCTGTCTTGTGTGCTAAAGAATCTCATTTTTTTTTTCACCTGAAATTCAGTCTTGTCTTAGAAAGAAGCAATATTACATCAGTAAGAAGACTTTTCACTTGTCTTTCTGGCATTCCTGATCTAGATCTTACAATACACAACTATTAGCTGAAAAAGCTACTCTCAGGTTGGTCACATGCTCAGGAATAGGTCAGATACGGTTAATGATGAGCCAGAGAAACAATTAGGACCTAACCTGAATTCCTATGGAGAAAATTATTCAAAAGTTAACTTATGTTTACTTCTACTGAACCAAACAGTGCTTCCACTTCCTGTCAGTGGAAGCTCTTCCTCTAGTTAAAGAGAACAAAAAAAAAAGGCCCAGGAAAAAAAACCTGATAGTCTCTCACATAAAAGGCCTCCTTTTCTCTAGAAGAGTTACAGAAGTAGTGATAGTTAGGAAAAAGATAGATAGGGGAAATATTTACATTTTTTAACAGGTAGGAGGAGTATTTGAGAAACATGTCCCTGCCAGGTCTGAAACACATACTGTTTTTTTCACAGGCAACACCTACTGGATCACACACCTAGCCTTACTTAACAGCTGGCTAGGAAAGAAGAAAGTTTCATCTCCTTCCTCCTCATCTTGCCTAGTTTTTCAGCCAGCTCTACAAAGCTGGTTCATTACCGCAAGTAAATTCATGTTGACGTATCTGCCGGTTCTGGTTCTTGAACATGAGAATTTTTAAGATCACACAGGAAGTTTTAAACTTAAAATAAAGACACAAACAAATTAATACAAGGAAGACCAAAATGTAAACAACTTCTTGCCTCTAAGATCATAGGTGCAAATAATGTTATTCTGGTCTGAGAATTACAGGCAGTAACACCACAACATGATACAGAAGAAAAGGTGAAAAAACCCCACCTAAATCCCTCAATAAAATCCTCATGTTTTAAAGGCAATGAACCAACTAAGAGGATGGAAATGAAGAGCAGTCTGAAGGTTATCCATCTTCTCTGGCAGGGCTGAGAAGTGTGCAAACACTGCTGTTGATGTTATCCCAAGCATGAGCAAAGGGAAACTGAGGATGATTTTACTTTGCAACATTTACCAGTAACTCCAGCTACAGGAGAGAAGCTTTCCTAAGTTACCTGCAGTCAGCTGTCTTCCTGTCTCAACCTCCATTCTACTTAACATTTGAAAAAGCAAATTTAAAACCCCAAGCAGCCATGACCAAGTTTGTTGCAGCTTTACAGATGGAGAGTGAGGTGTATCAACAACATAATCCACAAAGTTCTAAAAACTAGACCTCAATATAGAAGTATGAAATTGAAGGGAAAAATATGTTAAATGAGTGCCACTTATTACCCCATTGCAGCATAGAACCTCACTTCTTACTCGGATGACACAAAATTGCTTTATAGCCAGACAGCAGCTGTTTCCTTCAGAGCTACAGTCCAAGCCAGACCCACGACATTCCCCAGTTTCATTAAGCTGTGGTCTAATGCTTCTAAAGGAAGTGTGGCACCCACTGGGAATGCATGAAAGAAACACCAACAGCAACGTGAGCAACAAGCACCGAGGGCACTGTACTGCAGAGGACAAGAACCAGACAAGCAGGCAGAGCAAGTACAATGAAGCCTGCCTTACAAAACAGCAAGGCTTGGGACCTCACATGAAGAAGGAGCAGAACCAGCAGCTATAGATGTTCCTGAATGATTAACTGTAATGGTCCCACCCATGTCACCCTCATGTACTTAAAAAGGGACAGAGTTTTAGTATCTGTCTGAGGGGTTCATGGGGCTAAAACTAACATCTGGTAAAGACTGATTTTCAGTCACTTTCCTTATTCCTGAGCCCAAAGAGAATAAAAAGTGCTCCTTTGTGCACACCAAATGCAAAGTCTGCTCCACACAAATCTCAGGCTCAGCTATAGCTTCATAAGACAAATAAGCAGTGACTGCAACACCAGCACAGTCACCTTGCAGAAATGCTTCGTCAAAGGCCCCACATGTGCTGCCACCAGTTGGGTAACTATGAAGAAATCTCCTACCTCTTTCCAGCTGAACAAGTGAGTCAACAAACAGTGCTTCCAGCTCCAGATTAAGCTGGCGTGGAATCTAATAAATTTCAGAGTCTCTTCAGAGCAGGTCATTGGAACAAAAGAATTACTTGTTAAAATTACACCAGTTCAAGCTGCTTTTGCCTGGGGACAACAGACTTCCTCAATTTATTCAAATCCAATTCAATCTGCTTTCCTTCTGCGCTTCAATTGAGAGTGCTTGACTCAAGATGAACAGATGCTGCAAAAAACATTCCTGGATCAATCTTTTATAAAAGCTGTTACACAGTGACCTAATGACTGCACCAGCCTAAAGGCCTGTGACGAGTGGTGTCCCTCAAGGCTCTGCTTTGGTACCGGTGCTCTTTAATATCCTTATCAATGACACAGACAGTGAGACCAAGTGCACCTTCAGCAGTTTGCAGATAACACAGAGCTAAGGGGTGCAGCTCACATAAGAGAAGGATGGGATGCCATCCAGGGGAAACAAGCTGGTGGACATGAGAAATGGGCCAATGAGAACCTCAAAGTTCAACAAGTCCAAGTGCAAGGTGCTGCATCAGGGTTGGGGCAATCCCAGATATAAGCATAAACAGCCCTGGAAAGACAGACTTGGTTGTTCTGCAGACAAAAAGCTGGACATAAGCCAACAAAGAGTGCTCACATCCCACAAAGCAAACTGCATCCTGGCCTATATCAATGGCCAGCAGGTCGAAGGAAGTGATTCCACCCCTCTACTCTGCTCTTGTGAGACCTCACCTGGAGTACTGCCTCCAGCACAAGGGTCCTCAGCACAAGAAAGATGTGGACCTGCTAGTGCAAGTCCAGAGGAGGGATATGAAGATGACTAGAGGGCTGAAGCACCTCTCCCATGAAGACATTTGAGGTTGTTGAGCCTGGAGAAGGCTCCAGAGGGACCTCACTGTGGTCTTCTAGTACTTAAAGGGGGCTTATAAAAAAAGAGTGAGAGTGACTTTTTACGTGGGCAGAGAGTGATAGGACAAAGGGTGATGGTTTTGAACTGAAAGAGGGTAGGTTTAGATGAGATGTTAGGAAGAAATTCTTTTCAGTGAAGGTGGTGAGGCACTGAAACAGGTTGCCTAGAGAACCCATGGATGCCCCACCTCTGGAAATGTTCACAATTAGGCTGGATGGGCCTTTGACCAACCTGATATCGTGGGTGCTACCCCTGTCCATGGCAAGGGGGTTGAAACTATATGATCTTTAAGGATCCTTCCAACCCAAGCCTTTCTAGATGATTCTAATGTAGTTGCAATAAATTCATCAGATGAAAGTCTTCTGGTGAGTGTAAATGCCTCTTTAATGTTATTGGTGTAGTTCACACTGACTAGAATTTTAAGTAAACCACAATGCCACAATGCTGTCTGTACACCTTCCTAGCCCTACTTTAATCAACAGTGACAGTTTATTAGAGGAATCAAGTCTAGGACACAGGTAAAAAGATATCAGCTTACTAAAAAGCATCCCCATGTCCAACAGTTCACCTCATTGGAATCAAATATCTAAAGACTTTAGTAATTTGGTTTTAATATCTTGCTTTACTCTGTCTTAATGTGTAATACTGATTACTCTAAAACAGGTTAGTACATTAGCACAGTAAAAACAAGTAACTAAGTATGTGTGGGAAGGAGAAAATAAAATGAGGATGAGGGTGAAGATGTTCTCAGAGCTCTAAGAACTAAAGACTCATTAAGCATGGAAGAGTGGGAAAACATCCTGTCTTGCAAACTCTTCTCTGGATTTTATTGCATTTTCTTGTATTTCTAAATAGAATTGTGTCCCAAACTGAGCAGGAACATCGGCAACAACGTCTGGAGTTCAGGATCTGCCTTCAGTTTTTCCAGTGCTGCTATAATTATTTCATGTTAATGTACTCCCATCTATAATGATCTTTCAAGGACACTGTGAAGTGGGATTGAAGTAGTGCCTGTTCTTCTACTGTGGGCATAGAACACACTAAATACACATTGTGTAAGTGCACAATAACTGATCATTTGAACAATTATTACAGCTCAGCCAAGGGGAAGTCATTAAATCAAGTTACAATCACTTTATATTCATATCCTAAAGTGTCCCTGGCAACTCCCTGTAACCCCCAAGTTTGAACATTTCTCTAAAGAGTATCAGTTGCTTATTAAGTTATGAAAATGAAGCACAGTTCTGCAATAAAATGCAGCTGCACAAACACCATATACCCAATCCAATTACACGAAGAAAGTTTGCCTTTTTTAAGAGGTCATTACTACACGAAGCTAACTCAGGAGCTAACATGGAAGTAATTCGTGCAACACACCAGAGACTGGTCAACGCAAGCAAGCAGCTGGTACTTCACAGGGGTCACTCACAATCAGGCACTGACCTGGGTTTATTCTGAGCCCTAAAAGGAGTGCAGCCACCAGCTCAGCAGTTTTGTAGATTTGATGGAGGGCTCTCTGTATAATCTATCTGCCATGCAATCTCCTCCTCTCCTGTCTACAAGGAGGAAAATCCTACAAAATTGAGCTGGAACTGATACTTTAAGGAGCATAGAGAGGCTCTGAAATGTAACTCTGTAGAGACAGGAAGAAGCAGGAGGACTCTGGTCACATCCCTTCTTCCTTCCCTCCTGCAAACGCAGGCTGTTTAGCAACAGTCATCCTGTCAAGGTGAGCCCATTTATACTTGCTCCATCAGCAACAGAAACAGTTACAGTCAAAACTGTGGATGCCTTCACTTACATCTTGCTATTTGTAAATTCCACAGCGGTTTGACAATTATTATATAAACTGCTTCCAAACTAAGACAGCTTAATTTACAAAGGTCTTCCTTCCCCACCTTGCCCAGACTAGTTAACCAGGTAATGCAATGCAGTGCAGGTCACGGAAAAATTCTGCCTCTCCTGCACATAGGACACAAACAGCACGCTGGGGTGTACATGACCCATTTTCATTCTATTCTGCTGGTAGCATAATTGAATTCTTGTCCCTCTTGTGCAATGTCATCCACACTGTTCCATATGTAATTTTCCACAGAATCAAAATATTTTAACAAACAAGACAAAACACAGAAAAATATTAACAAACTCTCCAGATTCATAAACAGAACTGTGAGGCATACTACCTTAAATATATATGTGCTATTTTACATAGAACAAAGCCTTTAGGAACGGCATGCAAGTGATTCAGGCTTGAAGCTTTTCGAAATTGTCTATTTCTAAGAACTACAGGCTTCATAAGTTCACCTTATTGCAGAAAGACTCAAAATAGCTGAATTTCTCCTCAATTCCTCAGCTTTGGAAAAGTCCACAAAATGAAACACAGAGGAACATAATGGGTACTTAAAATCTCTAAACAGAAACTTTGAAATTTTGAATCCAAGAAACCTTCCTGACAACAGCAACAACACTAATTAAAAATTTACTTCAGCTAGTATATTCTCACAAAGTTAAATCTGTTAACTGCAGCTAATTGGAAATTTCTGACAATATCATCATTAAAAGTCTCAACAAGCTCTCCTTTAAGCCTATTTGCTTTAAAACCCCCACTGTACAAAACCCCACTGTATCTATAGACAAAACAGAACTCTGTTTTCATACAGGTTCCCATTTCAACACATCAGTGATTTCATTTACTTTCCATGTGCTCCTCTGTGCTCTTCTTTAGCTAAGAGCACTCATGCAAACCTGTTGGTGTTACAAACACAGTGGCACACACAGGTTTTCATAGCCATTTCAGCCTGTTTTAGCTGAACATTTTAGCTTCCTACTAGGCTTAAACCAAAGTAAAAAAGCATCTATAAAAATTCTGAATTTTTTATGGGGTTTAATCCATGTTTATGTTTTACAGTTATATAAAATGAAAGGGAAGTCATGATTGATCTGACTACCATTTTAACAACATTGAGGGAAAATACTGGCTTACAAAACTTGAGATGCAACAGAAATTGAACAAAATTGTTTTCACATTACAGGTATCACATGACAGAGGGATCTCTGCTGGCTTAAGCTGGCCTTCCAGGAATGTGCTCTATATGAACTGAAGTTTGTACTGCCTTAACAAATAGCAAAGTCAGCAGAAAACAAAAGTTCTTACAAGAAAGAATCTCTTGAAGTCAGACAGACTCCCTCTAGCCATATGTCGATTTTGGCTACTGAATTTTATTTAATTTTTATGAACTTGCAGTAGTCAGAGCATATGTTTCTCCAGATGGGCTGACTTTCACTATGCATGAACAAGTCAAATATTTTATCACTGACCTTGCCAATACTGAGCAAGGGTAGATTATGCTATTCTTACTGGCTTTGCAACTACCTCTGCAGAGAATCATGACACAACCTGGAAGAGTTGGGAAGTGCAGGGAAGGAATGCATCACTTCAGTTAACACGTTCTCTGATTACTGTTTGCAAAACAGAAAAGTTTTAGAACTCAAAGACTTCTCAGGAAGATCTTTTTAAATAAAATGCTTTGTCTCTTTTTGCCACACACAGAGAGTCAATTCTTTACAATGCAGAAAACAGTAAGATTTCAAAGAACTGCTCCCCCTCATCATTAGTTGTAAGAAGTCTGAAAGCAACATATTTTAAAGCCTTTAAATTAAGACTTTTTGTTTAATCTGCTTTTATCTTTCCACTTGTCAAAAAATCACATTGATACAATTGTATGCCCTTCAATAAGAGAAGGAGATAAAAAAAAAGAAAAAAGAAATCACATAGGGATTCTCATCCTCCTAGACATATCCCAGCATACCAGGTAAAAATACAGCTTTTTAAGCAGGCAGGACTTGTTTTGTCACACAGAAATATAATTTGCTAGCTCACCTTGTATCTGTGCATCACACTCATTCCTTGTCTATCCAGCTGATGTTAATGAAATGTGAAAAATAGGAACCATTTCAAGGAAACAATGAAGGAAGGCACTGAGATTTATCTCTTTATAGCAGCTGCCATTAAGCTGCCACATCAGAGTGCAGCCTATGAAACCCAGTTTTAGGACTACTGCTCCTTCAGTAAACACTGATTAAACCACCTCAAGAATAGGTTCTCCATTGCCAAAGCCCAGACAGGTTGGAGCTTTACACTCCACATTTATTCCTCCATACATTCTCTTCTCCATACTCCTGTTCTTCATATTCTGAAAGCTGGGGACAGACCTCATCTCCTTTAACTGCACTGACTTTTGAAATACAAAATACAGGTCATCTAGATTTTATAATCACATATAAGATAGGCCTGGATGAGAATCACAGTTACTTTGGTCTCGATTCCACAGTGACAGACTTTCAAACCTTAATTACGAGTTGTGTTCTAGTAAGATAGTCATTTAGCAGCTGCCCGAGTCTAGCTCATTATACATCTCTTTGGTTTTAGTATTTAAATCTGAAATTTCCCCAGCTATTTGCTGATCTGCTTCTCATCACGGTTAACACAGACCCGAAACCAAACCAGTCAGACATGGCTTGCAGGCATCGCCGACCTCACAGAGGTTCAGCACACAACACTGCAATTCATTCCAGCACATGTGATTCAGACTCCCCACACTTCACAGCACTTTTCAGAGTCACATGGATTCTCTAAAAACACTGAGAGTGGGTCTGAGAGCCTAACTCTCCCTCTCCTGCCTGAGGCCCACTGCTCTCATCGCACGTCAAGCGCTGTCCCAAGTTTTGCAATTCCAGCTGTTTAGTGAAACAGTTTTAACAAAAGCAATGAAGAAATAGTCCATAGACTAAAATCCTAAATCTCCTAAATCTCAGCTCAGAGATGTTGCTGATAAAACATGAGTTTCAGGCTGAGAAAAATAGACTCTGTTCCCTAGATAATGCTAAGTGATGTTATTTCTGCAGAAATGCTGCAAAGGCAAAACAGAACTCAGATCATTGTTTAAAGAACAGCTGAGAAAACCTTCTTTTCACAGAATGCTCTGGGGTTGAGGATCCCAAACACACACAGGTGTAAGAGAATTCAGAGTATGGACAATAGCATATGCTGCTTCCCATCAGCTAGCTCAATTTCAATCTTCAAGGTCCTAAGAAGCACTCACCAACACCCTCTCCCTCCAAACAGTCCACTGAAGGTCAGTGATTCCCGAACGAATGGTTTGTGCAAGAGAGAAGCAATTTACAACTCTAGACACATGCATGATTGGATCAACAGATAATAAAATCAGTTATTTAAAGTTAAAAGGGTGCTAAGCTAATTCAGCTGTTAACCAGTACAAATGTAGGTCCAGAAAGAATACTATCTTGCAACTGATAAAATTACTGAGGCAGTGTGTTAAACCAACACAGAGAGGAGGTTTGCTCTCAGTCAGTAACAGTGGGCTACATGAACTAGGAAAGAAGGGAAGCAAGGATCACAAGTATTAACACAACAGCAGCATCATGCCAATGCATTACGAAGTGTGAGGTACTCACATGTCTTACTTGGGAGTATGTAATAATTCAACCTCGAAGAAATGTTACAGTTAACACTGTTGTTGTGCCCCATGTTACTTTGCTATAAACTCTGGTGTATTACGAAATCTTGACAGCACAGTGTTATCTAATATAGCAAGTTCTGTATTTCTCCACTAACTTAAAGGGCCAGCTTCTAGCTGGAAGAGCCAGTTTCCTTGTAACTAATCTGTGTCTCATCTACATCTCTGTAGTAGTATTTCCAGTTTGTTTGCATGCTAGCAGAAGTGTGAATTAGTTCTGAGTAACCTAGTGGAACCTTAGTTCTAGTGACCCTAGTGGAATGGTCTGGTGATCTGAAATGAAAATTTCTTCCCCTATTAATCTCTCACTCTGACAGCCAGAATATCTACACATCTCCAGGTGAACCAGGAAGAATTCAAATATGTTGACTCCTCTCATAAATGCTCAGCATTTCTAGGCAGAAGTGCAAAATCAAGTGAACCACTCAGATGGAAAACCACGGATTTAGGATCAAGGTTCCGGTTTCTCTCCTCCTTCCTCCCTTAACCAAGATCATAAACTGCTGTCTAAGCGATATCTGTTTCAGCAGCTGAGTAGCACCACAGGTCCCAATTGACCCAGAAGTTCTTGCAATCATACCTTCCAATAGAAAGCGGGAAAGGTATTACACATGGGAACAAAACTAAAATGTAGATAAACCCTTAGAGAGCTAAATTCAGGGAATGTATTTACAGTCTTCACAAGATCCAGATACTCATATAATCTAACAGAGAATGGACTGCAAGAGTAACTGAGTGGTTACAGTTCAGTCAGATCTACAGAAAAGCAAAGGATGGAATCCAGCTGTGTACCTACCAGAACTAGCAAAGTGTTTGGATGGAGCTTTTCAACGCAAAGCTCCTGTTTCTGAAGCCATGCAGCCATTGGAATAAGAGACATTTGAACTTGGGGCTTTGAATTACAGAAGCACCTGTCTATATTGCTCATACTTTAGCCATCTAAATTTCAAAATGCAGAAGACAGCAGGATTGCAGGTAACCTGCAACTCCTGGCATTGCTCCTTCTATCTAAGCCTGGGCAGCATGATTTTAGCACACCATGTCTGTCACAAGGGGAGGAGACACACAGCACAAGGGAGAAAAGGGATGGAAGAGAAGGGAGAGTCCGGCACAAGATGGTTAAGTTCAGCAAATGGCTTCACAATGCTCCAGTTTCAGTCACTAATTTGACTTTATGTTTTCACTAGACAAACAAAACTTTTTTGCATCTTGGTGCCTCAGTGTCTGTCACAGGTTGTCACTTGCCTCTGGAAGACCAAGTTAGAGGCCATGAAACTGAATGAATTCACTGAGTAGATTTTAGGAAATCAAGCATAAGGATTTTTACAGAGCTAATTTACTAATTTTAGGTTGAGAAAATGCAACTCTGGTGTATAGAAACTTCAATAAAGCAAAAATGCAATTTTTTTTCCTGGTCTTTGAGATCTTAAAAAATTATTTCCGGAAGAAAATATGAAATGTATCTGAAAAAATAGGCAAAAACTCAATCTGTGCCACTAACCTGTGCTACAAACACCAACTCCTAGCACTTGCAAAACAAAGATCAAAATTTTAATAAAAACTGACATACTTAACTGATCAGAGTTGTTATGAAGTTTTAATAATAAAACACTTATTTCTGCATGCACTCTGCATTCTGGACAACATAAAATACATGCAGGCCAAAACTAGCCACATGCTGCTCATGGCTATCTCCCTTCTGATGAACAGTATAATTTGCATAATTTGTGAATCAAGTTGTATTTGCTTCATACATATACTCACACACACATTAAAGATCTAATCCCAGCAGCCTAATTAACCTCTGCCTTGAACACCCCAGTCAGATGGCTAAAAAAATTAGGTGGCATGACTCTAAGAAGTGATATATTAAAACTTGCAGAATCTTATTCACGCTTCCAAGATGTACTTCTGAAAGTAAACTGCGAGGCCACAGCTTCTCTCCCTACTGAACAATTCAAACTTCAGCAAATACTTGACCTAATTCTTGTTCAGCAAACATCTTAATCATTCTCTGGGTGTCATATAACTGGACAGGAGAAATTGGTGAACACAGAGTGATACTAAACTTCCTCACGGCAGATCACACTTAACCACACATATGAAGGACTGAATATGCTGTGTGGGGTGCCACAAACCTGCCACATGAGAAGGCGGAGTAGGAGTGAATTCCCATGAATGAATCTAAGAAATTCACCTTAGAATGAAGTTGCACCACTGCCGAGGTTCTATACAAAACATATATAAATGCAACTTACAGCATTGTGTGATCTTCTGGATGTTAGAAGTTATGCGCTGGGCTAGTTGGTTAGGATCCCCAAAACCCGGTCCGTACGACATGGCTGAGCAGGTCTGCTGTCAGGATCATCCACAACAGGAAGAAGGCAGAGTCTTTACCTATAGAAAACAATAGTTTTGGTCATTGGTTCATACAGCTCTTCATCACCCTAAAGACAAGATCACATAGGAAAAGATTAAAGAAAACTTCCTATACTAATGCCCATCCTCTCCAAAAGCACAGTGCTTCAAAGAGAATTTAAGGCAACACTTCCTTTAAAAAGTATCAAATAAAAATTACATCCTTTTTGAATTTCCTACAATAGCACTTACTATTAAGATTCTCAGTAATACACACAGTTTAAGATCTGCAAC
Source organism: Serilophus lunatus (assembly GCA_013399895.1). NCBI lineage: Eukaryota > Metazoa > Chordata > Aves > Passeriformes > Eurylaimidae > Serilophus > Serilophus lunatus. Next base: position 612,705 of record VXBA01005864.1, on the reverse strand, counting down.
TACTCTACAACAGCCACACCACAGAAACTACATCCTTTGTCAAACATCTTACATATTTCTCCCACTGTAATCAAAGAAAGGGTATACATTTTCATTTGTTGCCATTCCAGAAAAAAGGCTATACCTTTAATCTGAAAATGCCAAATAATCTGAAGAATTATGTCCCAAAGTAATCATATTGTTATTTCCTTATTCTGTATCACCAATCACACCAATACAATCTGGCCTATATAACCACTTCGGAAAAAAACCCAGCAGATATGATGCAAGGTATCAGAATGAAAACCGAACTTAATTTCCTCTGAACACCAATCATTTGTATCAGCTAGTTTTAACCTGGTGTCACGTAATTCCTACGAACTACCTTTATCCTGTTTCAGCTGCTATGTTTCTCAAGATGAATTCACTTTTCAACAACTTGGGTATTCAAATGCATTTTTAGGTGCATTTTTCCAACCATACACACCAAATGTTGGCATAAGCTCATGCACTCATATCCTAAATCTAAATTAACAAAACTGATTAGAATACCCATGCAAATCAAAACTGGCAGTTTATCCATTCTGCAACGAGAATGCAGACTAATCAAGCATACACACACCCAATACGATCCCACAATTTTACCCAGGTTGTGCTCTCCTGCCCTTCACCTTCACAAGTTCAACATTTTAACTTAACTGCTTCCCTGCATTTTCAGTGTTCAACACAAACCATGTGCCTTCCAAGCAATGTCCTCTTCTCCTGGCCTGTCAGCTTCTGGTGAACAGACACTGCTAAAACTCAGTTTCAAGGAGAGAGAAGTACATTTAATGGGCGAAAAGAAGGAAATGAAAAGGCCAGCTGACTTGTCAAGTATGATAACAGCTGTGCTACAACTTGCAAACTCAAGCCCTTATAAACTTTATTTTAAATACAAACAATTAACAGCCCTTGTTGTCAACCCTTTCACAGTCACACCTTCAGAAATGTGTGCTTTCATAGAGGCAGCAACTCTCTGGCTGTTTATGTATCTCTAAGATATATGACATGATCTTTAGTGGAGCCAAGACACCGTACTGGTCCTGACATTGTACATCCCACCAAAACTTCACCAAGGATGTGACTACAGAGGTCACATCCACCCCTGCTGACCTGCAGGAGACATGACCTATTCCAGATGCACAAGCTGCTGCTACCCAAAGACAAACCTTTGCACAACCTGGAAACGGATGCTCCACTACCCTCTCAAACCCTGCTTGGAGTCTTTAGGCCCTGAGGTACCCTCTAGTAATGAACAACCTGACTGCAGCCAAGGTGGCAGGGGGGGCATCTGCACACTTCTACTCACTGGCTGCACAACTGCCCACGAGTCAGGCCAGCTCTCTGCAGTATCATTTCCTGACTTTGTACCACATGCAAGTTCAAATTATTTTGACTGAAGTCTGAAGTCAGCCAGCCAAACTAAATCCTACTCATCTGGACCAAGGCTGGCATAACAACCTTTGATGTCTTTAGAAACTCTAGGCAACATTGCATTGAATTTGCAAACCTTAGAGTGAGTACATTGTTCTATAGCCTGGGGTATTGACCAAGTAAGGAAATCTACCAATTTAGTGGAAAATACAATCATAGGCATAAAATCCAAAGACACTACGCAAAAACTTAAGTTTGAAAAGATTTCTCAAAACTGCTGACGGGTGTTTTTTTTAAAGTTGTGACTATTTCTAGACACCTTAGGACTATGCTAACTACAATGCTAATAGTAGACCCTTCCCCCCCCCCAAGCTTTTTGTTGTTGCTTGAAATCTGGGAGCCTTAATTATTAAATATAGATGAATATCATTATTATTTCTGTGATGTTTGCATCCTGTGCCATTGGACTGTAACAAAAAACAGTTCTCCTGGGCCATATCCTGTCACTGATCCGGAGTAGATGGGAACAGCCATCTTCTCCCAGTCCTGATTTCAGGCAGTTGATATGAAAAATTATCCTTGGAAAGCAGCAGAAAGATCTCCAAGACTTAACTGGGAATTCAGGAAGCCAGACTCTTCTTGAACCAAAGCACTGACTAAAACCAGTTTTTAGTTAAATATTATAGTTAATGTTAAAAGTTAAACACGTTTAAATGCAGCTGCTCAGGAGAAGAGACAGCAAAAGACCAAATTACCTTATGTAGTACTAACTGAAATCTTTCATGATTGAAATCACCAAACAGCTGCCTGAAACACTGTTTTCAGCAGCATCATCACAATCAAGAGATATACACTGAATATTCCATCCAAATCTTGACAAAAGCAGCAACTGCTTTTCATGTCTTGCAAATTTCTACTATCTTTAGACAAGTTACATGGCGCTATACTGACAAACACACAAATTGTACAATAGACTCAAAAACTCAAAAGACTTTGAGTTTTTCAACTTTCTAGCTACACAGTCGGGCAGCCAAACACAACACATAACGAAAGGCTGTTCAGATGATAGACTGCAAAGTCCACAGGATATGGTTCAGCTTTTCATTTGCACATGTAGATCACTCAAATTTTGAAACAATTCTTTGTATCAACTCACATACTTGAATTGAGATTTATAGTCAATTTGTAGGATATCAATGTAAATTCACAGCTGGTTTACTCCATACAGATTTTTCCACATAGCAATGCTATTTCAAAGTGTTTTAATAACACAGGTTGGTGACAGAAAGAGAACAGAGGACAGAAAGAGAAGTAAGGAGTCAGCCATCGGCTCTCATCACCTCCCAGTCTTCACCACACTTTGTCCTTCTAGTACTCACAGCAACACAGGCATCTGAACTGAATGAACAACCTACTTCCACTCACACACCCTCCACCTGTTAGTGCCGAGGTACTCAAACTCCTCTGAAAACACAGACAGTTGAGCCCTTGGGAAGTCAACTGGTGTTTTGCCAATGACCTAGACAAGGTCAGGGTTTCAACCACGAGGAAACAAAACAGGCGTGCACCAAGCACTTCCTTCCACCCAAGGTTATATTCACCAAGACTCTGAATTTCCATAGAAATTACTCCTTTCCACTTCCACAGCATTTAACTACTCTGTTGTGACGTATTTTGGCATTACTGGCTGCATAAATCATAAAATGGGGAAGTCAAAAACCTGCTGCAGTTGAAGGAAGTACGCTTTGCATTCAAACTGGACAGAGCTGCATCTGGTAGTCTTCAGTTCCTCTAAAAGTTGTGTGAGCTTCTGATTGTACCTTTTACCTTCTGCTCAACACTTCTGTCTTTGAATGGGAGTATACCTTGTGGCAACCCAGCTTGTCAAGCTAATGCAGGAAGTCAAAGGAACTGAGTCTACTGGCACAAATTCAACACTCACTGAGGCAGGACCTCACTGTACATACTTGAGGTTTAACCAATTCAAAGGACTTCTATTTATTTTTCATAATTTCTGCATTAACTGGTTCCTCCACTGTCACTCCATATCAAAGCAAAAAATGAACCTTAGGATCAACATATTTTCTAGAAAGGCAGTTGTCAGGTATGGGGAAAAAAAATCCACTTCTCCTCCACTGGTTATGAATGCAGAGACAAGAAAGTGGGAACTCCAGAACTTTCTGAAAGCTCCATCAGGACAAAAGGATGTGATGTGAGAAGAACAGCACATGTCAGGTCTCACAGCAGCCACCTAAATATCCTGCGGGCTCCAATCAGCTACAGTTAATAAGCACCTAATCTATTTTGTATTTTCTCATTTAGATATTCAAAGAGTCCTCCTTCTCCCACAAATCTAACCCATATACATTAGGATAAGGATCCTTAAACAACAGTTTTACTGTTTGAGCAATGCTTTAGCATGAGGACCTTGAATTGTTTACATGGAACCTTAACTTTCAGAAAGCAAGAATTACATGCTATCTCCCAGAGAACACTTGAAAATTTAAATCTGATCTGAATTTAAATCTGATTTTATGCCTTTAAATATCCAGAGGCATGTCATGGGGCTTTATGTGATACTTTTTTCTCCTAGATAAAAGTCACAGTAATAAAGCTTCTCACAAGCAGGATGTGATTCTTTTGCAAATTACTGCCCCCCTTCCAAAAAAAAAAACCAAACAAAAAACAAATAGCGTAAAATCCTTCAGACAAGGTGGAAACACAGGTAAAAGTGACAAACTGCTGAAAGATTTGGGCAAAAATTTCAGCAAGTCACAATGTTAGCTACACAAAAGATAAGGAGCTACTGCTACAGCACCTGAGGGATTCTCCTACCTGACTCACAGCAACGGATTTAGTAAGATACAGGTGAATATGAAATCTGTCACTACTTTCTCCAGTGGGGATAAGGGAGGTTAAGTCCAGAAAACTGCTTATCTTTTTTTTTCCTTTATACTTCAGCTAAAATATTTAGAGACAGCTATCATATTTTCCACTTTGTGCTTTTACAGCTCTTAATGTACTGAAATCCTTGTCTACAAAGGCAGCCTGTAGGCTCCCATAATACAAAACCAACTCTGGAGCATAATAAACATGCAAAGAAAATACCAGTAAAATTAAATCCTTCCTGCCTTCTTAAAAGTTTCCAGATATTTTTGATCATCTAGTTTCAGACAAAAGTCAAACACAAACTCATACAGGGTAGGAAAAAGACAGCAAAGCTCATTTAAAACTTAATTTGCTCTCCTGCAGCAACACTAACAAAAGAGATGTAAAAAGGTAATTTTCTACCCACTTTGCCCAATTCCCTCAGCCTTGCCATACTAGTGATGCTGAAACCTACCAAAACCAACCTTACATCATCTAACTGCTATAAGCCTTTTTTTTTTTTTTTAAGAATTATTAGATTATGCCACTGGTCAGTATTTTAGTCCTTTTCCCTAGAAATGTTTCCAGTAAACAAAGATGGAATTCAAACTGTCTAGCATGAAAAACTAAATTACAGAAGCCTGACCTATTAGGTCTAATGCACCACCAATGCTTCACATATACAGACAGAAAAAATATCTATCAGATTCATCTGCAGTGATATTTATAATAAACTGAGTGAAGGAATCATAGAGCTTTTACGAGCCTAAGAGAACATATTAGTTCCTTGTGAAACACCTTAAGGAAGAGAACTATGTTTCCTAGGAGTGCACAAAGCATTAAAGGCCTGGCGATGAAGCAGGAATAAGAAAATGAACACTGGGGACTGGAATTTCTGGGGAAGAGGAGGTGTGAAAATGACTTGAAATGACCGTTTTGAAATGCCAAGTTCCTTGTGCTGCTGGGAGACAAACAACATCTCATGGGAGAATGAAGATGGACAAGAAGCACAGGACACCTGGGATGGTCCATGCCCTCACCCTAATGGGAAGTTGTTCACACTGAACCACGTGCTCAGGTTAAGTGCGGCAAGGGAGAAGTTACCTTGGCACAAAATCTGGCTGCAATGCATGCCGAGTCTCTCTGAGGCCTACCAGGATGCTGATGACCGCACACAGCTCATGGTCTCTTTTCCCTCCTCCCCGAAGAGTTTCACTTCAGTGTGAGCCACTAAGAGTGCTACTTAATATTCTACCATAAAACTACAAAAGCCATCTTCTGAACATAAACGCGGCTTGTAACAATGTCACCATTTAGCATCACTTTCTTCTAATTTTAACATATTTAAACTTTTTTTGTCTCCTTTTCCTCCTTTTAACAGTATTTGCACAAACCCCACAAGCCGGGATAATGACCCGTCAGGAGGGCTCCGCTCGCCCTGCTGGCACAGGTCTTGTTCATCAGCAGAGAGGGTCACAACACATGAGCACACTGCTTCTGACCAAGTACCCTGGCATTTTATTACCTGGGCTTCTTCAATTCGGATGCAGTGCCTTGCATTGAGTGCAAAGCGGAGCGAAATCTTCACCAGTGTTAACATCGGGCCGGGGGCCTGACGCGCCCGGCCCGGGCTCTATGTTTCCATCGCTGTTTCCATCGGTGACTCTCCCCTCCTCCTGCTGACACGCTCACCTCGCACCAGGCACAGGGCGGGCAGCGTCCCCACAGGGCGCAGGTGCCCGCCTTGCCCCTCCATCCCGC
>VXBA01005864.1:523341-606457 GCA_013399895.1 Serilophus lunatus | reverse complement strand
GACAACGAACACGCTCGGCACCCCAGCACAGCTCCCGCGGCTCTTGGGCGGCCCCGGCGAACCCGTTCCCAGGGGCGGCGGCGGCGGCAGCGGCTGCAGGGCGTGGAGGGCCGGGTGCTGCCCGCCCCGCCGTGACGGCAGCGGCGTGCGGAGGGGAGGGGACGGGAGGGACGGGAGGCGCGGCCCCGCCCGGCCAGAGCGAGGGCAGAGCGGCCGGGCCGGCAGGGACTGGCGCTGTGTCCGGCGGAGTGCTGCGCTCGGGGCCGCGGGGGCTTCCGAGCGGGACGGAGCAGCCCCGGCAGTCGCAGCCCTGTGCGAGTGGGAAAAATGGGAGTGGGGGCTGAGGAGAGTGTGATTTACGGGAAAGATGCTGTGGCATCAGAAGGAGGACACGCGTGGCTGCGGGCGCGGCGGTAGCGGCGGCACCGGGTCTCCTCCTGAGACAGGGAGGGAGAGGCAGGTGGGCCCCGAGGCTGCCCAGCAGCAGCTGGGGCCGTGCCGCGTCCTCGCCACTTCTTCAGAGGGGAAATGTCAGGGCTCCCTAAAGCCCCGGAGTCAGACTGCTTCATCTTCAGGATAGCCCCGTGCACATTAAATCCCAGGGAGCAAAGACCCTGCAGCTGCCTATTGCTGGGAATGCTGGGAATGTCTCTGCGTAGCCCAGCCTCGCCTAGGGAAGAGCTGCGGAATTCGGGAGGTGCAAGTTTATTTCTGCTTCGTCATAGATCTTGGTCATTGCTGAGATTTAGAAGTGGCTAGTGCGGTGGAAAACTTACTAGGCATCTTAACGAAATAATAATAGAAAAGTACAATAAACTGTGAACACAATGGAGCCATGTTCAAAGTTTGAAATGGGCAAGGCTACCCTTTACGTGAGTGGTTCTTGATGGGTGTCAAGGCATGACGAAAGGAGAGACAACACACCTTCTGAGACTTGTATGCCTACATGTAGTTCTCATGTTAGTTGATGCTTGCAAATGTCATTTTCTCACTTGCGTGAATTAAAGTCACTAAGGAAAAAACCCCAACATTCTACCTTTTTGCTGCAGGAGTGTTGTACACATAGTCAATCTTGTTTTAATAGGTTGTTGATGATTTTAGCGTTGCTATATGTGCAAGTGTTTCCTGCATGTTTTTGATGTACTGAAGCTGATCCAAGATGATCCTGCTAGATGGTGCACTAATGAGAGTATAATTCAAGTCCCTTCCAAATTAGGGCCTTGCCTTGAATATTAACACTAAATGTTTGTCTTGTAAACTCCTCTGATTGAGCCATTGCCCTTGTTTTATAAAAATTCAGCTGAGATCACTGTCATTTTTTCTCCAGAAAACAGTACATGTTTTAGTATATGATTTCAAAAACATGTTTCCCACTATAGAAGTGACCTTTCATCAGTGAGAATAATTCGTCTGCAGATCATCACTTGGGTACTTTTTTTTAGGCTTGGAGGTAATACACAGTCATCACTGATCAGTGTTGTCATTTTATAGAAAGGAGGTATCCAAATGCTTTCCTAGCAATGCTGGGTGTTTTATGAAGAAAACTCTGGTCCTCATCTGCTATTAGCTCTCTTATCATCAGCACCCACCTTTTATTGTTAAATAACTAAAAATTTTTCTGATATGATTATTTAAAAATAACCAGTTGCAGCAATGATGTTACATCCTGGGAGAGGAAGATGAATTATAAAGCAAACTTTTCATCGAAATGTTGTCCATACTGTAAAGTTACTTAAATATCCTTTTTAATATAATTATAAAATAATGATTAATATACAGTTACTAGACTATTGATCAGATAACACTAAGGGCACGGTATGCTCTCAGAAGATTTTTGTTAATTCTATAGAAAAGCCATTGACTGGGAGAACATGCCCTGTTTCACCCTTTTAAATAAAACAGGAAAATTCCTTCAGTTTCCTCTGTTAGTGCATGTACAGGTGTTGTAAAGGAGCCATCTCTAAGTGCTATCATCAGAGTTACTGAAATCACATGCTGCTACACAATTGTGTCTCTAAATGCATTTCACTGGCTTCCCTCTAGACCGTCTACTCCAGCATTACCTGGGGATTGAGTTCAGGATCATGTATTCACTTACCTTTCCTGTTTCTTGTAGAGCGTGGTCTGATTTCAAATGCTTAAATGAAATGGGAAAAGCTCTGGGAAAAGGGAAAATACTGAGGCTCTGCTATACATAGTCACAGCATTCCGTGGAGGATGCTCTGCATATTTACTGACTGAAGGTCAGAGTATTTTCCCACTATATTCTAGTAAATATGTGTAAAACTGAAGTGAAAAGTGATGTCACTTCAGCCACATGTTGTTTGAGGATCCACACACAGTATGGTGTATCATGTCCGAAAGAGCTGGAAGTTAAGCCACACCACTATAGTGTAATTTTGAAAGAGCACACCTTCCTCCCAGCCCAGTATCCCAATCTGCCCCACCTTCCTGACTGTATTTCTGGTTCCCAACTCCTGCTCCTGCCCTGGCCCCTAACCAGCAGACACACAGGCCCAGCAGTGTGGGTGGCACCAGCATTGGGGCACCAGTGACGCAGAAATGAGGCACTTATTTCCGTGCAGCTCTTCATGTCTGCATGATGCATGGTGAAATGGAGGAGAAGTGGCCCAACCCTGGCCTCATATTCCTGAGTGTCTTCCTTCCAAGATGTGAGCCATGCGTGAGTGGTGTAATTTACCTGATGGGCCAATTTCATTCTCTGCTATCACATTTCACTTGCACGCTACTAGCTTTAGATTGGAAAAGCAATGTTGTCAGTATTTGATACCAATGGCAAACTGCCTGGCAGAGCTTCCCGGGCAGTTGTTACTGATGCATCCCACCATCAGCAAGAATTCCTGTTATTGTCATCGTCATCTCCGTTTGATGATTTAATAAAAGTATCCACTCCAGAACCTGAAATGAGATTAGGTTCCTATTACGCCCAGTGCTGTATATAATTATGATGGATGATGTTTTCCAGCCTGAACAATTTTATTGGTTAATCATATTGCAGAATGGCCTGTAAAACCTATTTGTTTGCTAAAAAAACCAAAAACAAAAAAGAAGGAATGCCCTATTCGCATGTTATTTAGACTGGTAGTTGCTCTCCAGCAGCAGTAACTTACAAAGTAGCGCATGTTTCAAATATACGGAGAATTCTGTTCCCAATATTGATAACGTTTCCTTTTTTAAAAAAAAAAGTTTAGTAACAGCTTACTTTCAAAACTTTCTTTGCCTTTCTGTTTAATTTTCAAAGACATATGTGCACTAGTGAAATAAGCTGACATTATCATTTCAAATCCCAGTCTTTAATTAAGTAGTATCTGCAAGTGCATAATCTCTCTAACTTCAGCCAGACCATTTTAAAATAATGAACATTTTTAAAGGGCATAACATCAAATGGCAATATTTTATTTAGATAAAGAAATGCAAACCTACAGAATAAAAAACTATTAAAAATCAGAGAATATATGGTCTTTGAGGTGAGCAGCTAGCTCTCATAGAATCTGATAGATCTTCATTTGGAAATTTGGAGGTCATTGTTGAGCAATCAATATTTATCACTTTACAGCTCATCATCATCTTCCACCTACTCTTAATTTTCAAGTCATATTTACCTTCATTGCTTTTGGGAACCATGCAGAATAGAAAACAAAACAAAACAAAAAACCCATACAAAGGGATCCTGAAAGAATTTGACGAGGTAAACCAAACCGACATCAAAAGTAAGGGGACACAGAGGGACTTGTTTAATGATATTTGCAAAATGCAGCATCAGAAAATCAGAAAGCAATCTCGGCTACTCCCAGAATTTTAGCAGTTTTTCCTTCTCACTTGTGTGATCTGCCATTGTTACTGTACACATTAGTATTTTTGGGTCTGCTTTTCCCTCTTGCCATTATTTGACCTGTTACTGAGCCAAAAAAGAGACCTAGCAAGACATTACTGCATAGTCCTTATACAGCAGCAAAGACAGTGATCACCTGTTGAGGAAATAAGGTTCATCTACTTTCATTGAAGAAAAGAAATCTATAAAGACAGATTACACAGTGGGACTCAAAAAACCCAAAAGACAAGTAGAAAATCAACGGATGCTGCCGTTCTCTACGGCTTTGGCTGAGTTCAGAGCAAAAGGTATCAATGGAAGAAGTTGATAAAATGCCCCTAGGACATGACTCAGTTTGAGGCTTGCAGATTTCTACATAGCTAAATGTCAAAACTTCTGTTATGTGCCTTGCTTAAGTTTGACGCCCCACATGTGAACATGTTGTGCCATTTTAGATGCCCAGATGTATCCCACCTGGCTCTCAGCTACTGCTTCATTGGTGCTGGATTCTGGCACTGTGTAGACATCTCAGGTTCCCTATGTTATCTTAGGTGGAACTAGGCAAATGATTCATATCCTCTGAATAGTCACTGACTACAGCCTGAATTTAAACAGCCATTTTAGCTGTAGCTATAATCAGGACTTTGACACTTACCATAATTATAAACACCTACCATTAAATTTAAGAGTCTTAATCTCAAAACTCATCCCACAGTCTAGGTCTTCCATTATGTACCATAGTTTTCTTATATATTTCTGTGGTAATTTGGCACCTGAACTTTTACAAGGATCCTATTCTGCCTTTCAATCTTTAGCCTGACACCTTGGGTTTGGTATCCATATTATACTCCAACTCCAGGCATAAGACTTCATAAATGTCACAGTTTAAAACCACCAACATTATGTGGTCGCTTCAATTCAAGACATCTCCAAAAATATCACATAAGCCCTCCCTCCCTTCTCCTTTCTCCAGATATATGTTTTAGCTTTAAATATTTTAAACATTTTTTCTGACCAGGGTCTTAACATTACGGACAAAACCAAAAAGGATTCGAAATAAGCAGATGTCTGAACAGGTTATAGCATCCCAAAGCTGTAGCTAATTTCTATGAAAAAAGGAAATTGTTCTTGTCATGCAGAAACATAACAACAAGATAAAACAGAGGGAAAAGGGTTTTACTATTTGTTTATTACATATATTAAAATGTGTAGCTGCTACAACAGTCACTTTATTGCACTGATTTCCTACAGAACATTTACTGTGCAATTCCTTTGTCTAACTCTTACACATGTAGGGCCTGATTCAATTGCCTGTTGCATGTGGTGGAAAGCTGATCACGCTTTTCGGCAGCCTGTGGGCATCTGCTTGTCTCTTGCTGTTAGCTGCATGCTTCCTGTAGCTGTTTGTTTTTCTAGTGTTTGTCACTCAAAATAAGCAGATGACTATTATGGAATTACTTTTTTTGGAGGCATTAAAGATTTCAAAAACCTTCAAACATAATGATAGGTCTACACAATAACAGAAAAAGAAGAGCAAACTATTAGTTTTATTTGGCTGCTTGTTAATTTTGTATAAAGTCCCTGCAATTTATTTTTTTTTCTTGATAAAATGCTCATAATAGCAAGGTAGAAAATAACTTCCTTATAAATAGTACAAAATTTTACTGTGCAGCTTGCTACTGAACAAAGATCTCAACAAAGGTCCAATGAGTTAAAACAAGTTTCAGAGCTTTCCTGAACAAATGGTAGCAAAATACATACACAATACATGGGATTGCAGGCCAAATTGAAGTAGGCAAACCAAATTAGGACTAAACAGAACTGGAGGGGTAATGACATCAGGAAGTCTGTCTGCTATAGTGTCAGTAGAAGATGACTACCAACACAAGAGATAGACTGCTACTGTTAACTCAAGAGGCTTTTCTGCTTTCCTTTCACTCTTGGATGCCCCTACAGCCAATACTCCTACTCATGTTGTTTATGACTTCCTGATGCCAGCCTGGCCAGATCTCACTGCTTGCCCCCAGCTCTGCACACATTACTTCTTGGATTCACTTTGTGTTTTTTCCCCTCTATTCTCATTTGGTCATGGAAGAAGAGATCAATTCATGATTAAGAGAAGGCTCGAATAATGGCAATTTACATCCATATACTTTAGAATAAGAAGAGCTTTTTAACAGGTATTAAATTATAAAGTTAAGAATACTACCACAAAATTAAAAAATACCCATCCTACTCAAGATGTTCTTTCTCTTTACACTTTCTTCTTCAGACAAAACTGATGGATACAGTTGCAAACTGAACTTTTGTTGAATGTACTATGCAGCCTAGTAATCCACATGAAAACGTAAAAAATAGGCTAATTGAGCTATCTAATATGGTTCAATCTGCAGTGAAGTCATGCAGACCCAACGTCTTTTATTATTGAAACTGTTCCACATAACCTCTAAGATCTAAAAACCTCTAAAAGAACAATACAGTTTCAAAGGATTATTGATTTTCTAAGAGGGTCATCATCAGTGCCCCTTTGCTGTGCATTTTTATATCACAGCTTCCAAAATAGTCCATCTGTGATCTTTAAATAGAACGTAATAGTACGAGAAGGCTATGGGCTTACTAAAAGGACCTAAACAGAGCCAGCGATCCCAAATCTTCTGTCACATGTATTACAGTCATATAGCCCATGGTGCAGGCTTTTGTTCTCCCTCGTATTGGTGAACTGTAATCACCTCTGAAGAAGTTAGTGTATTGTATATGAGTGTTTTATCATTACTGCAGGGTGGTGGGAATTGTTTAAAATTGTTTAGAGTTCTGCTGTGGAGCACACTCCACCTCTGAGACTAAGCATATCCATAGGGTATTTTTTCCTTGCATTTCTTGCACAAATAGCAACATTTGACCTTAAACTGTATAACTATGGAAAAATCTAGTACAAAGCACTCACAAGAAATACTTCCACCTGCTGCTTTCTATTTTTATGCAACTTTTGCTATTATGTTTTCCTGCTTTTAGTTATATTTATCTGAGTTCTGTCCATCCAAGTACTCATATAGGACACACCTACATTATCAGTTTTAAAAACAGTATGTCTGTAAGCTAACTGTGGCAACTTAAATCATAAGTGAATATGGAGAGAAAACTCACTGGTGTTCTCATCTGTAACATCTTTGTCAAAATTAGTCAGCTGAAGGATTAGAGAGGCATTAAAAAGGATAATTTAGTTCAGAAAGTTGATAAAAAGAATAAATTCAGAATTTTTTTATCTTTGAAATTAACAACTCATATTTATTTCATTCTAGGATTATCTTAATACAAAATAAAATGTTTTTCTTTCAGTTTATTGATCTTGTTATCATTTTATTGTCTTATTCTTTCATTTATAATAAATTTGCAATTATTAATCTCATAATAAAGTGAAAAATTCTAATAACTCATCATCTTCAAAACATTCCTGTTCATCACTTTTTTTCTGTCGCAATATTTTTCTGCTTCTGATCCCAAATTGCAGTTTTTAGTGAATTTAGTTTTTACTGATGAAGCAGAGGAATTGCAAAAGATATGACAGAAAACATCAACCTACACAGAAAAAAGTTGAATAGTTGAATGTGGCATCCCCTGGTTCAATAGTTCCCTGCAGAAGAATTCATTAATAACAGGTGTTAAAAGTAATCCCAAGACTGCGTAAAAGTTCTTCAGGTACAACCAATACAGTCCTTCCCCAGAACTCCCAATTCCCTCTGCTTTTATTTGCAGTGAGCAAAACACAAGTCAGCTGGGAATAATCTAACCAAAACAACCAATGTGTCAATAGGACCTGTTAATTCACATTTCAGAAGAAAAATAGAAACTTAAGTTACTTTAAGTTGGTAGAAAGGGAAGAGAGAATGAGAAGGAAGGTGTTGTGCTTCACAACCCAGGCAGAAAAAAAAATTAATGAAGAATTAATACCTAAATACAAGCCAGCAGGTAGTCCAGCCTGTGGAACACATCAAATGACCTTCATCCATCTGGATATGGCTCATGCAAAGCTGCCTCTTTATGCTGAGCAATTATTTAGCAGCACAAAGTGGGCAGAGTTGGCTAAACTTTCCTGAGCAAGGGGAAAGGAGAGTGCATGGGAGGCTGAAGCACACCTCCTCAACACCCATCTTGTGCTTATTCCAGGCACCTGCGCAGCGCTGACCTGCAGCCAGACCACTGACCCTAAGCTGGGCAAGTACCACTCAGTTCCTGCAATTTCCACCAAAGGAAGCAGAAATGGCCAATATAATTGCCCACAATGCCTTCCTTGCTTGTCTGATGTGGGTTCTGTGAGACTAGAGATGATGCTCTGGTCCAGGGCTGCTCCTTGGACATCAAACATCACTTTCAAACTCTGTAGAAACATTTTCTTCCTCACTGACAGAACAATGTTGCATTCCTGGTAGCAATGCTTGAATGAGGTACTGATTCCTGCTAAATTGTCACAAGGAGAAATAAAAATCACTATCACTATTATTATAGGCTGATGAAAAAAAATGATCAGCCCATAATATTAGAAAAGTCAGATGTGCTTGTATGTCCTACGTCAGCAAATAGGATCATCTTCCTTCTGTACTTGCACACTAGAGGAGACGCCTGGCAGCACCCAACCATCACTTTGGAGTCCTGACTGTAGGAAAAAGGTGCATTGCAGTAACTACTGGGAAGACAGAACTGAAGCTTTGCCCATGCAATCTTTAACAAATGTGGTGTTTGGGTTTTTTAAATTTATTTTATTTAATCCCTTTTTAAAAATCTTAACTTTTAATTCCTCTGGGGGAATGTACCCACCTTCCTAGGTGATAACTTATTTTTATAAACAGTGCAGTGCAGCACATGAAGAGACAGTCAGTTGGTCAGAGACCAGACTACTGTACCCTAACTCAAACTACATCTAAAATATTTTTCAGTTACAGAATGAAAAATTACCTTTATAAAAGCAAAGTGAGATTGGTTTATCAGTGCCATGTCTGGAGTCCTGTGAGTAGACAAAGGTAATGGAGTGTCTTCAGCTGGAAATAGTTTTAGCTCTATTCTGATCCCCTGTTCATTTGGAAAGTTTGGCTAATAGATTTGCATGACTGGGGTGCTAGCTTTTAGACAATGTTATCTAAATAATTACCTCATGTGATTTAAACATGAGTGTTCCCAGTGGCTCTTGGATACAATGGTTCTTCAGTGTCATGGCCATGTAGCTTGTGACTGTACACACAGATAAGAATCTGGATAATGTATCCTCTGTGTGTTGTCAGTGTACTGTATCATTTTCTAGTATCTGGCACAACATTTCTTAGGATATTGTAGTATCTTGGTGTATATAAGTACACTCATAGGTTACCCGTTAGTGTAACCTAAAAAGAAGGTGAGATGCTACACACAACCACATGACCAGATGTGTAGAGTTATCGAGGGAGAGCCTCAAGGTATCAGAAGCTTGGTGGGAGACTGAATTTCTGGAGATGATGGACGGAACCACTCACAGACATATTTCCCCCCATTTTGGACAGGATAGTGTCACCCATGTACATGCATGCAGCACAGGGGCAAAGCCCACACATTGCATTTTTAGGCACTGAAAACTTAACAAAGTCCAGCCAATATACTACTCCAGCTGTGAGGCCCAGAGGCTGAATGAAGTCATGATTTGGCAACTCGAGGTATTCACCAAAGTATTGCAACACTCAGTCTCAGGGAAGAAAACCGGATTAAAGGAAATTACTTAGACATTGAAGACAACAAGATCTGTTGGGGAAAGTTTTCTGGGAAAAGTATGTCCTTTAGTACACAATCCTTCCTTTGAGTCAAAACTTGTTTCTCCTGATTTATTTAAAATATAACTTTATGTCTTCAGAAGTGCTTTTAAACCATCATGATTAGTGTTATGTCAGGTCTAGAGACAAATGTGACAGTCACAAGTGCTATGACAATCACTTTTTCATTCAACATCTGATCTAAAGGATGAGGGGACAAAATCTGGCTTTTAGTTCTGCAGATGTCAGGTACCTGCAGTGTCAGTGCACTTCAGTTACAGCAGAAGCTCTGAAACTAAAGTGTCTGAGGACAGAATCCCGAGTGCAGGATGGAGAAAAATTCTGATGGGGGCTGGTGGCTGAGGCCAGCTTCCTTCCCAACTGGCATCACCTGCAACCTGCTGGCTGTCATGGAGCAAGAGAAGCCTATGCCAAATCATAGTGAAAAGAAAATACTTGCTTATTTTTATCTCCCTTCTTGCCTCAGAAAGCTCCCTTCTTCTGCCTCTCTATCTTAGTCTAGTCTGCACCCCAGAGCACTACAAGATTGCTTTTGTGTGTGTGTGTTTAAATATCCTTTCTCTTATTAAAACCCAAAGCTGCTTTGAGTGGTCTTCTTTTTTTCCATTCGGCATTTTGGTGGAAACGTGCAAATAAAAATTAAAGTTAAACCAGTTCTCCTTTCTTACAAAAGAAACTGGAATGTTTTAAATTTATATATAGCTAAAAAGATTAATAGCTGTCTTTTGAGAAACTGCACATCCTTTTCTATGTCAGTGTTCTCTGTAATGCTTTGTCAATACTTTGTTGCTGCTGCAGCCATGAAGACGGGCACACAACTGATCCAGAGGGAAGATAATTTGATTAGGTTTGCAAATGAAAGGATAAATAAATTACTTTAATATATTACTGTTACAGTTGTATATGCCCTTTTATCAGGAGTTTAACAGTCACCTTCATTTACTTAATTTTAACTACAGCTGATTAAAATGTTGTAGTATTTTTACCAAAAAACATTATAATTGAAAAATGGATGCTGCCTATTGAGCATTACCCAAAATTATCAGACTTCTTTGGAATGTTTTAATTTGAATAGAAAAATTAATGCCTTTAAACCAAAATTTTTAATTTAAATCTTGAAGAATTAATTTTGGAACTTCATGCTAAATATTTAGTAAGTGCTCTGCAGTACTAAGGCATAAAATAAATACCAACAGAGAGCTTACAAAAATAAATAAATCTATTACTCAGAGTTTTCAGCTGCTGTTTCTGCGACCCAAGGATTTGACTTTTTTTTTTTTTTTTTCCCCCTGTCCTAATATAAGATAATGTTGATCTTTTTTGTTAAAGCTGTGTTTGCCTGTGGACTCCACAAGAGGGTAGGAAATCCTTTCTCAATGTTTAGGCTGTGACAGAAAAGATTGAAATAAAAACTAGTGTATTTAACTATTTTGACCACAAGCAGGCACTGCAGGTATACCTGAGAGTTCCTGAGCTGCAAACCATTTAAGAGTGAAAATATAGTGCCTTTTGGAATAAAAATCACTGGCTTTGAAGACAGCTCTGGATGTTGCTGTTCAATGCATTGCAAGAGGGAGGCTGATTGTGGATTTCCTGGCTGGCATGCTCTTAAGCATGTCTTGCATGTTCAAAATGGGATGTACCAGAAAGGAAAAGGACTGTGGAAGGTGCTCTCAGACTGAGGGGCTCGCCTGGATGTGTAAGCTTGAACTCCCTCCTGAAGACAGAATCCAAAATATATCATCTGAGGGCAACATTAGCTCTTGTTGGAATCATTCACAGCAATAAAAGATGAGAAATCCTAACCCTTCTGGCTGATTCACTGAGGAATAAGAACACTATCTGGATTTGATATAGACCAGAATTCGCGCTAAAACTTTTTACTGTGTGCTGTGGTAATTAGATTAATGTATGAGCATGTGTTTCAGAAAAAAAAAACACAAAACCAACAACAAAAAACCCCAAACAAACAACAAAAAAACCCCCACAAAATCCCCCCAAAACATGAACTTACCTTGATATAAAAGAGAGGAAGAACTGAAGAGATAGGCAGTACTTACAACTGATCGTAACTGGTGTACCCCATTGAACTGAATGTCACAAATATATTATAACAAAAACACAGACACTTAGGTTCTCCTGTGTAGCAGCAAGTGTGATCCACAAAAAACCAAATTACTTTTATTCTGATGCCCTTGGTTTTGTCCCAAGCAGTGGGAGTTTTTTAGCACCAAGTTTAGCACCAGCACCAAGTTTAACAGCAGGTAGAAGAGCATGGCATGCTACAAAGTTGCTCAGGAGCCAAATTACACCGTCTGACAGATCTGCAAAACCCCTTGGTCATTAGAACTACTAAAGACCCACTAGCAGGTTGCAAGTTGGGTAGCAAGACTGACTAGATACTCGTTTAACATCCAAGGGTACACACTGAACACACAGAAGAACATGACACACTGAAGTCTCACAGATGGCTCAAAATTGTTCCCTGAAGATGTGTTGGCAGAGAGGAATTTTATCGTTGTAGGATAATATAATGTATTGGGTTGACTTTGAATGATTTATGCTGTATGTTAATGAAGTAATTTAATTAGTTACTTAAAACGTCTCCTGTTGAATCAAGTCACTAGCTAGACATTTAATACTTAGAAGAGTTTTCAGAAATACCTAAGTATATATTTAGCGACTCAGACATCTAACATTGATGCAATACATTCTTGTGTTACCAACAGAAGGGACTAAAACTGCAAAATAGTTGAGTACTGTGGCAAATACTGCTGGAAGCAAACAAAGACACTTGAAGAGGACCTGTAGTGTCTCTAAGACTAGTGTTATGCATAATTTTTTGTGATCCGTCATTTGATTCAGGGTTTCACTGCTGGAAGAATGTCAGGGACATGTATCACTTATTAGCTTTTAGTAAAAACCCCTCATAGACTAGTTTTAACAAAAACAGGTTTAACGGCATGCAAGTTTCTCTGAAAAAGCCACATTGAGTTGCATGTGGACATGATCTGATGCATCTGGCTGTGACACCATCTCTGCTGCATAAATGGAGCGTGTAGTTCCCCCCTCCCTGCCGCTGCTGACACACTGCAGGCTCTCTGTATCACCTCCAAACACTGAGTATTTCACATGGCTCAGCTCCAAAAGGAGAACCAGAAAGTTCCTGGTGATTTCCTAGATGGTACTCTGGCCATTAAGATGTTGTGTGAAATGTATGCAAAGGTTGCCTTCACCAGTGTCCATAGAGCTGGCCCACAGGAAAGCACTGCAGCAGCAGAAACAGATTAGTCTAGAAAAACCTGAGGCAACAGTACAGGCTCTAAAGTCAGCTAAAGCTAGGCTGCTTAGAGGTCCAGCTCTTCAGAGTGGAGTCACTGGTTTCAAACAACCTGCTGCTCAGTTTTCTTGCTCTCTCCAAGCACTGCTCCTCCAGATGGAGGGATCTCCCTGGGCATGCATTGAGCAATGGTGTGGGAAAACGTATTATCCAGCTTCTAGGTACCTAAAGCCTTTATTCTATCAAGCCCCGATCTGACTGTTCAGCTAATGAAATTGTGCACAGAAAAAGTACTTGTATCAACTTAAAGTCCTTGAGGCTTATGTTTTTACTATGAAAATGAGACCTCACCCAACACCTCAGACAAGTCTGTGACTTTACAGCTCCTTGCCATCTTAAGTGTTTCGGGGTTGGCGTGAAACTGGAATTCTCCAGATCCAAAATAGCATGTGTTCATGTTATCACAGATCCATTAAAAAGTTTTTCAGTAAGGAAAACAAGCAGCTATCACTGGCATGGCATACTAGTATAGATGTGATAAGCCAAGAAGTGTATAATAAGGATAGAGTATATACTCTATACTACAAAAGGTAAATCAGAGGTACAATGCACAATGAAAAGACTGCAGTGGCTGCATTCAGTAATGACAACACAGTTAACTTTATTTTAAGTGTGTAAATAATGTAAGAACTGACAATGCCTCTTTCTGACTTCAGAGGGAACTCAGCATAGCAAGGAGGTTCCAGTCAGAGGTTCCAGTTCAGTGTGAAGGTGTGGTGGGCTGTCAGCAAGCATATTTTACAACATCTGGACCCTGACAGGACAAGCACATACCTGAGTATGAGCCATACTCCTGTTCCTGAGTACTTCTTCCCAAGTATGAAGCACACAAAGGATGAGGGCTGAAAACCCAATTCTGTTATTTTCAGGGGAAAATGTGAACTTCAAGCCAAAATTATGCTCCTATTCTATTTCCTTAGGAGTAATAGTAGACTCTATACATCTGCTAGTGCCCTCTGCACAAAAGGGTGACAAAGACTCACTATGAGCCTGGGATGTGTTCAGTTTAGGATTATTAATGGTGAACACTAAGAAAGATTAGATGCATGCATACACTAATAGGTGAAATATTGATTTTATGGGCTGTATGTAAATAATTTCTGAAATTAAAAAAACCACACAAATCAATGCATTAAGGGATTCTAGAAGGACTTATACTTCTGAAACACTATCAAGGCATTAAGAGTGAAAAAAGTGATAAATAAATATCATATAAAATGAGTCTAATTTATTAGATAAATACTTAATGAGATAATTCTACAGAACTGGTTCATAAAATTCATATTGTACAATTCAGGCTTTTACTGATCCATGAATATTTATTTTCTTCTTCAATCCACTGTTTCTTTTTCACTTCTAGAGCTACTGTCACTAGTAGAATCTGTTACTGTGACTGATCTTCAGATAGTTTTATTGTACGGAAATGTGGGTTAAATATTTTGCCTTTTAGGATATATTTAAGTGTTTTCCGAAACCATGGATAGAAAAATCCATATATTAATGGATTGAAGAAAGAATTCAAATACCCGAGCCAGGTTAGAGAATCAAACAAACATAAAGGAGTTGAGAAATTTAAAAATGGATCAATTAAGATTGCAAAAAAGCAAGGAAACCAACATAATAAAAAACCCAGCATAACAATACTCAGAGTCTTAGCAGCTTTTCTATCTTTGTTCTTAGAAAGCTCATGTTTCTTATAATTTTTTGAGTGCCTGTGTATCTGACTTAACTCCCATATATGCCTTTGGGAGACTGTAAAAATTTTAACATAAATCCCTATCGTAATGCAAGCAGGAGCAAATAAACCGACTGCAAATAACAAAGCCCCCCACAGCTTGTTGAACACAATAGGGCACAAGCTTAAGCATTTAACCAGCATTTCATAGCTCTCAGTTCCAGAAGTGTAAGCTTCTGAGAAAACCACTGCAAGGGCAAAAGCAGCAGGCACTGACCAGCAAGCTACTACAATTTGTTTTATGGTTGTGACAGTCATGGTGCTGGTGTAATGCAGAGGGTGACAGATCGCATAAAAACGATCCATGGCAATGCAACAAAGATGGAAAATGGAAGCTAACGAGAGCATCAAGTCGAAACTGTAATGAACTTTGCAGAATATAATCCCAAAACCCCAGCATTTCTCAACAGATCTCACCATGCTGTAGGGCATGACGGCAAAGCCCAGTAGGAAATCTGTGCCAGCCATGGACAAGATGAGGAAATTGGTTGGTGAATGAAGCTGCTTGAAATACAAGATGGAAATGATTATGGCCAGATTCCCTAAGATGGTGAGAATGAAGACTGCTGTTATGAATAGATACATTACACCTCGTACTTCTGCTGACCTAAAGCTCTCAGGACAGGATCTGTTCTCAAACTCAGAACAATCAGTCAAATCTCTCGAGATATTTGGAGAAAGCATAATCAATCCTTTATTAGACTTTTATTTTGAAGACACAGTTCCATCAGTAGATTTCATTTTCACAAGTTTCCAAAAGATTCCAGATCCTAACATGAGACAAGAAGATAAAGTCAGGCAAGAGCATGAACACAATTGCTAAGTGAAACGCAGTAATTCAGAGGTGAATTTCCTCTTGCTTTAAATAGGGACTAACTACAACCAATTATTCTTTTGAAATGCTACTGAAATCTAGTAAATGGAAGCTAGTCTAAAATTAAAAGTGAATAATATTTAAAACAAAGCAGTTGCAAGGAAGCATAATTACATCTTAAATTAACTAAATTATATGATAATATAAATCTTACTTTGTATCTAGAGTATTTTGTAAAATATTGTTATTGTATTTTATACACATCATAACATTAGTAAATTTAAAGTGATAGAAGAAAAACATGCAGAGACAAAGAAATCCCTCAAGTCACTCCAGCCTGTAATTATTATAGAAGACTTATATGAGTCTTGAGTCTTAGAATATTGATATTTTTTCTATAGGAGAAATGTTATGCGAGTTGGCATACTCACCTAAATGCTCATCTTAAGAGACCCGAATGAGTTCCCAAAACACCATTTTCCAAGTTATTTATGATGTTAAACTCACCTGCTGTGCATTACAAAATACTAGCAATGAACACATCTGATGGAAGTTGGTTATAAAATTGGTATGATAAGTAATATTCTTTGCTTTCCCTAGATATACAGTTGTTTTCTGTCATTATTATTCCACTGACTAAAAGGGTGTGGAGACGGGTTGAGGCTTATCTCCTCTACTGACTGAACTGTGGTCCATCTACAGTAGTTATAAATTAATACACTAATGAATATTTTCAAGGGGCAAAAAATTCTCTTCATTTATCTGGGGAGAACCAGACCAGTTTCTTCCACCTCTTTTCCTGATAATTGGTTTTGGACAAAGAGCAAATTTGAAATAGAAGCAAGAAAAGATACTCAAAAGGACATGGGAAGCAGCTCAGTCCACTGACTCCATTGATCTTTTTTCCCAATAGGTATCACCCTGGAATGAAGGAAATACAGAGATTATGCATCAAAATATTAAAAACAGATCTTAGCAGTCAGTTTTATAGGCTCATCTTCCCTGAATCTCTTTTAGTAATACCATAGAAGAATTCTTTAAGTAAACATTTTTCTGTTTTGTTATTGTCCTGCAAAACTGCAGTGTCGGCAACAGGCAGACACTCTTTCCAACATGGTTTGGATTAATGAAAGGTGGGAATTTATTTTTCTTTTATGACATTACATTTAATTCCCAGTAGATTTTGAGCTAAATATATGTATGTGATTTAGGTGTTTACATCAACAGGAGATAAACAAAGCCAAATGCCTGTATTGCCAACATCATTATTTTTGTTTGCTCTATTAATTTACCCTCTCATATAGATGAACATTATGGTGACTTTGTCATGTGACAAGTCATGTTGTACCTTGTAATTTCCACACTGGGCTTAAATGTTGATTGAAGAGAACTATTTGATTACTTATTACTAATTGCTTTTTTTCTTCTGGGCTGCCTTCAGTAAAGCAACAATAGAAACCAAACGACAAGTGCAAATTTTGTCAAAGAATTGTTTTCCCCTGTTAGTAACTGAGAAAGTCCAAAGGGTATAGAATGAACTCTGTTTTCAGTGATCCCTCTCTATATGACACATACCTTTTAGTCAGTGTGCTATGAGTACTCAGTGCTTAAGGAAATTGACTTTTCCTATACCAGGAGTGGGCTGTGGAGTTCCCACTGACTAAGTTACCTACAGATCCAGTCTTTTAAGAAATGAACTTGTTTTACAAAGGCTTTTGCATAATCATCTCATAGAAACATTTTCAATTAGCCATGCAGTTTGTTGGATTTAAAGTGGCAGCATGAAGGGGAAAATCTTATTAAAATATTATTATAAACCTAAAAAGGAGGAAATTACATGTAGATGGTTATGCAAGACTGTGTAAAATTATGCAAGATTTAGTAAATGTTATGGGAATTAAATATCATGATGTTGAAAGGGTACATTCTGCCCCATCATCTAGATCATTAATAAAGATGTTGAACAGGATTGGACTCGGTATTAACTCTTAGTGTACAACACTAGTTACTGGCCTCCAACTAGACTTTGTGGCAATGATCAGCACCTTCTGGGCCTGACCAGTTTTCAATCTGCTGCACTCAGCCAGTTTTCAATCCACTTCACTGTCTCTTATCGAGCCCATACTTCATTATCTTCTTTGTGAAGGTCTTATGAGAGATAGTGTTGAAAGCCCTGAGGAAGTCTAGATAGGCAACAACCACTGCTCTCCTCTTGTCTACCAGGCTAGTCATTTCACCATAAATGTTTACAAACCTTAGACTATGTCTAATGGAAACAGATTGGTCAAAATGTGCTTACAGGTAGACATAGTCTTTCTCTGAAATAAGTCTTTCAATGCAGTAGTGTGGACGTAGTGTTGTAGATAATGAAAATGATCAGAAAATCTGCAGGAGACTTTTGTAGAACACCATGTCTTATGTGTGACTGTATCCAGTATTCTCTCCCTTGTTGAATAGGTATTAATGCATTGCAGAGAAGAGACAGTGCACAGTGTGCACAACATACACGAGTTAATGATTTAAGGAAAACCATACACTTTGCAATATTTACACATACTGAGAGCTAAGTTTTTCCATTTGAACACTACACTAATGTATTTTTTAGCTAGCAGTTTTAAATACTCCCATTTTCAAGTGAGGATTTCTTTGTGAGGTTTCTAGAAGGGTCCTTCTTGGACAGTTGATGCTCCTCCTCTTTCCCCATTCTCCTGATTCCTGAAAGAGAGAAAAACTTTCCCGACAAGGATAAATAGCTGGTCTTTAAAGTTCCTGAAAAGAACATTAAACAACATTTCATAGATTTTCTACCATCCTAAGTGTGAGAAACCATGCAGCTATGCTAAAATCCAGAAATATAAAAGTATGTAAGAAATCTTAAGGCGTCATTGCTGCACCTGGTGTCTGAGAGACCATGAGATTTCGACAAAGGCGACACCATCGTGTGTGAGGTGGTCCACCAAAACATGAGCTACAGGAACTAAGGCAGGATACAGGCAGCAGTTCAGGACTCTGAAATTTGCTATCAGTTTTACAGAAAACATGAGAGGAAAGTGTCGTTGCAAATGGTGCTTACTGGTGGAAAAATGAACAGACAGAAATTTTTGATGAAACAGAACCTTTCATCATGCTGGAGTAATTGCTTTGCACAAGTTTTCAGGGAAGTTAAGACATACAAAATTATCCAGGGGGGAATAAATTGTTTTGCAAAAAATAGCCATCTGGGAAATGTTTAACTAATTAAATGTGTTGATAAAAAATTTAACAATACCCTTTGCACATTATTTGCATTATGATACTTTGAGATCTCAGGAAGGTACATTCTGCTTCACCAGACCTGACTTATAATCTGATTGGACAACACCAAGGGGCATTTTTCTTGTGCTGTTATAATTTATCCATGTCTTAGGTTCAAATAAGAGTCCCCATGGCCTCATTAACACATCTTATTTGTACAGCATCCTCACAGTGAGAAATAGCTTTGTGCTGTCTGTGATTGGAGCTAATGAGAGAAAGTAACCTGAGACTTCATTACAATCACTCTGTTAAAGAAGGCTCTCTGTAAATAGAAGGCAAGGAGGCTCTTTGGGAAAGTGCCACCTTTAGGTAATAGGACACTAGAGGAGAAAGTTATTTCTGAAACTTTCTGAGCTGGGCCATGTACAAAGCTGGTTTATATTGTAAGTTACTAAGAACAAGGAGAACTGCCTTCTAGGCGTAGATGAAGGTAATCAGTAATCTGTGTGTGGAAACTCCTTAATTCTGCAAAGGATAAATAGCGGTGACACTTTGGCTAGACGAGCTTGCCAAAGAGTTGTTAATTTATATATTGAAAATTACTTCTACTATTTCCATTTACACTCTGTAGATTGCGGTGGTCTTGTCCAGCTGCAGTGTTTTGATTCCTTCTCTACTGATTTTGGTTGAGATGGAGTTAATTTTCTTTATAGTAAGTTATGTGGTGTTATGTTTTGGATTTGTGATGAAAAACAGTGTTGATTACACACATGCAACCCCCATTTTAGCAAAGACTGAACACTGCTTACACAGTCTTACGGTGTTCTCCGAGTAGCATTGGGGTGCACAAGAAATTGGGAGGGGGCACAGTGGGACATTTGTCTCCTGCTGACCAAAGAGATATCCCACACCATACGATGTGCTCAGCAATAAAACCTTGGGAGAAGAGAGAGGAACTGGATCATTGGGAGTTACGGTATTTGTATTCCCACTTGACCACTATGCATGGTGGAACTCTGCTTTCCTCAAAATGGCTGAAGATCTGCTTGCAGATAGGAAATAGTGATGAATTCCTTAATTTGCTTTACTTACATGCACGGCTTTTGCTCTACTTATTAAACTGCCTTTATCTAACCCACAATTTTTCTCTCCTCAGGAACATGATTCTGGTTTCTATGGTTTTATAATTAGCTTTGCCATAGGGTCTAGGCACAGACGGCAGAGACATACTCTATTTGAACTAGTCTATCCTGCAAGCAAGTTGGGATCATATTCATTCACAAACAATGCCAGATTGATGCTAGAACAAGTAATAGAAGGAGAGCGACCAATTGTGAACTCTAGTAGAGCTGAAATTCTCTGGCAACACACTAATGTTTCCACATTTTCAGGTAGATAGACAGTGGATGAAGGGAAAGAAACGACTTCATTGACTTCCTGAAGGGACTATGTTCATAGGTGCTGAACTTATTAAATATACTTTAAAAAGCCTCAGATGGGCAACATTTTTCATAGAAAATCTATCTTTATTTCAATCTATAAAGACACCAGAATAAAGGAGGTATGACCTGGTAGCACTTCTAAAGCTGTTACTTTATGTAAAATCAAGGTGTCCAAGTGATCACACATTTTATTTTAGAAGGTAATGCTGAGCATCAGAAAATTAACTGCATCAGTCCAGACTCACTGGAGATGAAGAAGAGAATTACCTATTTTTTTTCAGAAAGATTAATTTTTTTTTAATTTCATCTTATTTTATTGTTGTGAGATAAACTATTAGTCATATTGTCCCTAGAAAGGATCAACAGCACAAGTGCAGATGTGGTGTATATTCCAAACTGACATAAAAAGGAACAATGAAAAGTGCAAACTTTACAAGATGGCAACAAAACGTTAAAAGAGAATCTCAGATCCTGATGTATCACACTGCTGAAATGTATCCTCATTCAACTTGTATGCTCTACAGCACAGAGTGCTTCAATGCTCTATAAATTGCAGAAAACAAAGACAAGATACACATGATGTGCACTTATACAAGGAACATAAATGGAGGCCATACTGTTGAATGTAGTTCTTACTTCAGTAGAGAGTCATCAATTTCTCTCCATAGATATTTCCCAGATACTAATCCTTTACTATCCATTGCTAGTACTGGTCTTTCATAATCCAACTCAGTTCTACCACAGGATTTCTTCACAATTATATGGCTTTCTCAAAAGCTGTTGCAGCATTGCCATCAGACAAAATAACAACATCTCCAAGCTAAAATAATTTCTCTGAGATGCAAATTGGCAAATATTTTACATCTAAAAATTCTTTAGATAAACAATTTTCTGGTGTTCTCAGGTTCAATGCAGCTTTTTTGCAATTGCTTTTCATTTCATACATCATATTATTCCTTATTTTGATCTCATTAAACTTACTTTTGATCTCATTAAGAAGCAAAGCCTTTACATGACAAACTCAAAAGTGACACACAGAAGTTGAAACGGAAAGAGCAGCACAACTTTTCTGTGTCTCATCTTCTCTCCATGGAGTGTGCTGGTATGGTTGGTTATTAGTCTGCTTTGAGCTCTGCTCACATATTGAAGGGGAAGGACAAAACTGAACAAACTTTTGGTTATTATTTAAAGATGTCAAGATATTCAAAGGGAAAGATTTTTCCACTCTTTCTAGAGACAATAAATGAACACAAATATTTTAATATAAATACACCTTGTTCAAGAAATTAATCTCTTAGGATAGTTTTTTAATGATTAAGATCAAGGATATAAACTGCTGCAATTTTTTTTTAAATTAAGTTTTGCTCTTTGTGTATTGAAAATCAAAACATCACACACAAATCCCAATTTGGAATGAAAGAATACGTAAAGCACAACAATTGCTCATCTGCTTGAACTAGATTTGGTAAATGTTCCTTTTCAGCTCTTACATCCGGGAATTCAGCATCCAGACAAAAGTTCTAAGCCATGAATGCAGCCATTTAAAGCATACTAATCTAAAAACAAATGAGTCCTGGAAGAGTCCGGTTGAAAAACTTTTCCAAACAGAATAATTTTTAATGCCCTACGAAACCACATGTAAAAAAAAGCATAAACAATTGGGTTAAGCGCAGAATTTAAATAGCCAAACCAAACCAAAGCATCGATGAGAATAGGAGGTATCACATAATTCATAAATGGATTGGTAGCTGTAAAGAAGAAGAATGGAGTCCAGCAGATGAGAAACACTCCCATTATTATTCCTAATGTCTTAGCAGCTTTTCTTTCTTTGCAGAATGAAATGTGGTGCTTCATTTCAAATTGCATCTTTTTTTTGCTAATCGCATCAATAGATCTTGCCTGCTTCTTGGCTACAGAGTATATCCTCCTATAGATGTACAGCATAACAAATCCAGGGATGTAAAAAGACACTAGGGAGGCCACAATACCTGAGGTTTTGCTAAAAATTAGAAAGCATCCTCCTGCACAATGGACATGATTATAAATCTCTTCTGCCCCTCTCAAATTTAGGTCTAGAAAGATCATCCCAAAAGCAAAAGCAGCAGGCACCATCCAGCTTATGAACACCATGACCATGATAACAAAAGTATTTATCTTTGATTTATATCTTAAAGGGTCACACACAGCATAATAACGGTCAATAGCTATGAAGGAAAGATGGAAAATAGAAGCTGTGCTCAGCATAATGTCCATGCTCGTGTGGATCTTGCAGAAGAGCTCCCCAAAATACCAGCAGTGTTCAACAGAGCGTACCATACTGCAAGGCATGATGAAGAATCCCAGCAGGCAGTCTACTGTAGCCATCGAAAGTATCAGGAAATTAGTAGGTGTATGGAGTTGCTTGAAATGTGATATTGAGATGATAACTGTCAAATTTCCAAAGACTGTGGCCAGAATAGTGCAAACCATGAAGATATACATAGAAACACGGATACTGTTTGTCCAGCTGCTCCTTATGCAAGAGCCATTTATGGATTCACAGCACAATTGCATCCTTACTGGGGTCTCAAATCCACATAGGTATGCAGCACAGGTACTGTTTTTCCTAATGCTGAGATACACTTACAACTGTTTTTTCCTTTTCTATATGGGAAGAGCTGCAGGGAGGGAAAAAAATGGCAATAGTAAATTCCTTCATTTAGTTGGATATATAGGAAATTCAGAGTTCATTATATATGAAGAATGAATGCTATGCAGCCTGGTGAAACCAAAAAGTTTCCATAAGCCTTGTTTTTTAGGCAGGTGGCACTGACTCACCAGATCAAGTTTCATGGCAAAATTTTTGCAGGCTCTATCTATAAGTAGAGATGAAAGAGCAGAAAAGAACTTTTCTGCCCCTTTGCTGCCAAAATACAATGAAAGAAACTGACTAATCTGAAGCACATCTGCCATATGAGCAAATATCTTTTCTGTTGGGCTAATTTATTTCAGTGCTAGTAGTTTAGCATTGTTATGAGTATTTATTACGTTAATACTGGGTTTAGCCTAGGAAAAACTTGAAGAGAAACATTTTCTGAACACGGGTGTAGTTTGCATCTGAGGACAAATACTGCCATCCTCTCATGTATGCAGTAGCATGTTCCTTTTGCAAGTCTCTTCTTTTATGAAAGCGTTTAATGGAAGTATTTAAGCACTTGGCAAGCAATATTCGTTGTTGTAAGATCTGTTTTTTTCTTTTTAAAACAGTGTTACTGTGCAAAATAAAGACCATTAGTATATGCAATTCGGTAACACTATCATTATAATACAAAATGGTTAAGTCAGAAAAATACTAACATGGCAATTCAGCCAGGACTAATTTAACCTGCATGCTTTGGAACTTTGCTACCTTTCATTATTCTAGATAGAACACAACAAAAACCCCCCAGCTTTTCCAATATTGAAACAAATATTATTACAAGCACATGATACCACTGGAAGCTAAATGAATATAGGTGATTAACTGTAGTTTGCAAAACCCTGACAGCTACCATTAACCCCCTGTATTATACAGAGAGATTTTTCAAGTAGGACCAGGCAGTGACAACTGAGTGCCAAGGACAAGGTGCATCTTTTAGTCTCAGGAGTACAGGGCATGTGGTATCCAAGTATTTTTTAATATGGTTAGTTAATTATATGGGGGTGCTTTTGGCTTCCCATTGGTCTACTAACATTTAACACCACCTCAGCTCTTTTTCACCTCTATCTGTAACTATTACTTCATATACCTTTACTTCAATTTTTGTCAGTCTCTTCATGTTTCTTTTCCTGCCTGTCATTCCCTCTTTCAGCACATTTACACTAAGGCAAAAAAAGCACAGCCAGATGGACTCTTACTAACACAAATTTTCAATTTTCACAGTAGAAAGCATAATTATAAAAGTTTTAAGCCCATTAAGGTTGTAAATGTGTTACAGAGATTCTGAACTTAATTTGTTCTATATGTAAATTAATTCAACAAATATGGTAAAACAGTCTATGAAGCCAACTAAAAAGAATTAACATGCTGTCTCTAGTTTTCTTTAAGACTTAAAATATTAATAACTTCTCTGTCATTCTTTGATAGAGAAACTATTTAGTCTAAAGAAATATGGTCTCCCCTGAAAACTGTTTTTCTTTTAAAAACATAATATTTTTCAGGAGAAACTTATTGAATTTTTTAAACAAAAAAAGGAAACACCAACTAAAGGCTGGAGCAAACTGAGATCAAACATTTTCTTGAATGAAAATGGCTTTGCATGAAATGGAAAAAAATAAAAACATGTGACAAACTGTTCAAGTGAGCTGAATGAACTCTGAAGAAGTTTTCAACAAGACAGCAGAATGCTTCCCTTCCATATATAATTACAAAGATTAAAATTTAATAATACAGAAAGATGAAGAAGCAAACTTGTAAAAATGCATTCTCCTACCTTTCTTCCTTCATGCTGGGTAAAAGTCTGCTCTCCATGCTCATTTGTCTTCTACCAGTTGAGTGGCACTGCTTCCTTTTAAAGACCACCTCTAAAGGCAGCTGAGCCTCTTCACTGTCCTAACAGTTCTGGGTAATAGAAATTTTGAGAGGACAGGCTTTTAGTCCACAGCTGGAGCAATCTCCAGAAATCCCCACATATTGCTGGAGGATGTTGGTGTGATGAGTAACATCCTTGGCTGTTTGATGCAGGAGCAGCTGTTGATATGGCTAGTAGCTGAAACTGTTTATTTTGTCACCCACTTAGAGAACAAAATCATGGCTGTAACACTCATACTTGTTCAATGAGCCTTATTTATAGGTAAATTGAACTCATTTGAAGTGCATTTATTTGTTCGATTAAATGTTATTGTCACATTGTGAGCAGCCTAATATTATCTAAGCAAAGAACAAAAGACAACGTGCAGTCTCCCTTTGGTAAGCTTATAAAATATAGCAAAATACATAAGTATACGTAGGCTACAGCAGTATGTAAGATTTCCTTTGAAAGGCCTGTTGTGAACAGAGTGACACAGTGTGTATTTACCAGCCTAGTTCTGATTACTGAACAAATAGGTTCAGTCAATAGCCTCATTAGTTAACAGCTATTTGCAGGACACAGCTGCTGAAAAAGTGTTTTAAGTAAACATTTATTATTGGCTGTACCAGAGTAACAGATAAGGAGCATCAATTTTTTGCTCTACAAAGGACCATGCAGCTTTTTAAAACAGTGATACTGCTGAATATAAAAAACAGATGACCATCAGCTAAAGCCCAGTTATGCTGGGTGCCTCAGGGGCACACAGTAGGTTAAGATAGTACTTCTTGCAAACTGTTCTGATGACCTGTGTAAGCTGCTATGTTATGTGCAAAAAAAAATCAAAATCAATGCAAACAACTCTTTTTTTTTTCTTTTCCTAAGGCTGCACTCATAGACAGACTGAGGCATTGCACTTCAGGGCTCTCCTTACTATAGGAAGAGAGTTTGCCAACTAAAACTGTGCAAAATTAATAATCAGGCTGAATGAGAAACCAGCTGAGAGTGTAGAGAGAATATATCGATGAGAGAAGACAGGTCAATTGCTCAGAGTTGGGGAAATGTGAAAAAGACATTTTATGTACCCAAATACTGATCTCTGAAAGAGGCCTTTGTCCTTTTGAGATGCATAGCTGTGTGCTTCCTTACAGCCAGGCACTTCTTTTTGAGGAGTTAATATTTAGGGCTTAGTAATTCCCATCTTGACATACACATTTTATATGAGGGTAAAATTTAGGAGAACAAATGCATGTTGCTTTACTCTGTGCAAAACTCATCTCATGAAGAAGTTATGGGGACTTAGTCAAAGGCCATCCATACCTGCACACACTGCTCTTCCACCATGCCCTTTCCTTCGAGTGACACAGTTGTCAAAACTCAAGAGGACAATCAGGAAAGGCAGCTCTGCTTCAAGTTTTTATTTCAGAGGCAGCTCCCTGGCAGCAAACAGCAAACCTTTCGGAGACCACCTGAGGCTGGGGAGCCTTCACAGACTCTGAGCAAATCTTCCCTGCTGCAAAGGGACAGGCAGCAGCCAGCTGTCAGTTTTGCTCTGCTTCCCCTCATAGGCAGGCTGTGAATCTGTTTGGGGAGCATTTCCCTCCGGTTCCTGACTCGCAGTAAAATTCAACTACAACTTGCTATTCTTCCTCTCGTGTGACATTTCTCCGGGAGGCAACCTGCTTCTTTTTAAACCTGCTGAGGACTTTGACTAGATTAGGAGTCCTTGGGGAGATGAAATAAAATGAAGAGTCAAAACTTGATGATACAAAACAATATTTTGCAGGGTCATTATATTTAAGAAATACACCGTCTGTATGACAATTGCATCTTGTCTGTATGCACTGTGCCTACACTTGACGTTAGAATATGCTGATGAAGGGGAAGTCCAAATAAGAAATCTGGGGGCAGCCAGATTGAGTGCAGGTCCCTTGGACAGGCCATGTTTGCTCTCTAGCTGACTACCAGCAATGCCTATATACGTTGAAATAATTGAATTTATTTTAAAAGTAAAAAATGCAGAGAAAGGCACCTGGGGACACTAAAGGTGAATTTTCTGCTATTGGTGCAGCTGGGCTCTCACCTCAACTTCGCCTTTAGAGAAGAAAAGACTCACCTGTAGAGCTGGCAAGCCTTCTTACTCCTCATAAAATCCTCTTGTGGCCAGGGGCTGCAAAACACCTACAGTGTACTTTGCAAAGCATTAGCACAGGGAATGGTGTGAGGCTGGTTGGTGAGCATGAGTGCCCAGAGCAGGAACAGGCCTGGCATGGGGTTTAGCAGGTACTCCTCCAGGCAGGAGGCTGTCCATGGCCAGAACTCCTGGAGAGTGCAGCAGAAAGTCTCTGCATACACTGGTTTTGGAAATGCCCTTCACCCTTCTACCAAACACAACCCCTATGTATTTAAGGGTATGTTTGCTGGAATGAAAGTAAAGCATCAGTTTTTAAGATACTAAGATAATTAAGTAATTAAGCAGACAAAAATGTCAACTAATTTAGAGCAAGAAGGAATGCTTTGGCAACAAGCTTTCATGCTGTTGGTGCAGATGCTTCAAACAGGCATTTTCTTGCACCTTAATGGTGATGTGGATCATGAAAATGTTCTCAGATTTACTGTTTATAAAATCATGAAATATGTCAAAATCTATTTTTGTAAGACCTTGAAGCACTTACAAATAGTCAGTGTTTAAGTCTCTTGAGTCTGTCGTATAGTAAAGCAGCATTGAAATTCAAAGTAAAAACTATTGTAAAAAATGTTGCTGTGGCTTTCTTTTCTGAAAAAATCATATTTCTGCAAAAAACAGTTTTCAGATTTTCTGAAAGCCAACAAAAAGAGATGTTGCCACACTGTCTAGAATACCTTGTGTCCTCTACTCTTCTTGTTTGTTTTTTTTAAAATATAAAATAATTAAAATGGAAAACAGTGAAGAAGGGAATGAAAATAGCATTATTTCCAGACATCAAACCCTTATGAAAAATTAAATGTGTTGAAAAATTATTTTAGCTTTCTTATGCAAGACTGTGGAAAAGACGCTGGAAATGGCAAAGAACAGAAAAGGGATCAGAAAAGGGAATGGTTATCATAAAAAGAAAAAAAGCAGAACAGCATTGATTTTTACTGTAATTATTTTAGCTTGCTTTTCTGTGGTTACAGTTTGGTCATTTGGCAGAAAATATGTTTTTACAATATCCATTAGACAGAGGAAGATTTCTCATTTTCATATGGCTTATTTTAAAAAGCGTGGACTACAGGAGAGTCTGAAGTTCTGGTTGAAGAAGCATTTCTGAAGTATTTAAGTCCAGTCAACATTTATGCAGACCTCAGGGGAAAAAAAAATAAAAAGAAGCACAATTTAACAAAAAAAAAATTATCTTCCTAAGTTTCCCTTCATTTGTTAGAAATCTATGGGAAAGTGCACAAATTTCCAATAAAGTATTAGTTCAAAATAATTATTTCATTCTATGGGTTAAACAAGATGTGCCAGCTACTAATTTGAATGCTATTTCTGCAAACCTGGTGCAATTCCACTGAAGTCAGTCTGAAATTCACCCAGATTTATACTAGACAAATTTAAAGGAGAATAGATGTGATGATTAACCTATAGACCTTTTCCCATGGTTTCTATTCTTAGTTTTCAGTAGAAGCCATCACTTTTTTTTTTCCAAGTAAAAATAGCTGTTTATACAGAGTATAAACATTATAAATTGCATTCAATGTTTGTGCTCTTTCTCAGAATGTAGTGCTTAGGATGAGGACTATAAATCCAAACTCCAACACAAATACAAATCTCTGAAATGCACAGAGGAATTCCAAGAAATTCCAAGAAAAGAGAGTCCAAGGAAATCATGTTTTTACAGCAAAGCAAACACATCCATCTGAAGTCAAGAAACTGGCTCTGCACAGAGTAGGAGGACTCTACATATTGGGTAGCCCTGCTAAGTAATGCCATAACGTAGTCCATTGCCTTCACTCAGCAGCAGAACTGCTCTGAGGAAGCAGCACCAGGGCTTCCGAGGGTAGGAGCAGCCCCTTGCTTCTCACCCCAGCAGGGCAAGAAAATCACCCCAGCCGCTGTGCGGGTGCAGAGTCAAAGGACACACATAGCAAGGCAGGTCTCTTGTGCCTCTCCAGTGATCCCATGCACCCAAAATCCAACAGGAATTAATTTAGGACTGTCCCTCTTTGTTTACATCTGTTGGCCTCTGAACTCTACCTTCAATAAGAAAGCAAACACAGAGGAAGAAGGAGGTGAGCAGTAAACAGGTATGATACCATTCTGCACTGCCATGGCCCTCGAGTAACTTCACAGAAAGTAAACAGCCTTATTCTGAATCCATAGCTGTGCCTGAAAAGTATTTTGCTCCCTTGCTGTGTTTCTCTTTCAGCTATTGGGAATGAATGACTTTTTAAATCATCTTCTTAGCCATCACCAAAACCTCATCACTGTTGGTGCTCTTGCTGTTTATTACAGAAAGAACACAGTGATCTGAGCAGAATAATTACTATTATCTTCAATGTTAACCATAGTAGATTCATCTTTGAAATAAAATAATATCCCAAACTAGCATATTAACAACTCACTGTATTTAGGATCGCATGAACAGAGACAGTACCTGCTCAGGAGTTATTTCCTCATCACGAACCAGCGGAGTCTGTGGATACAGCACAATAGTGACTCATCCCATGTGATTCTTCCAGACGAGTGGCTACATGCTTGGTATGACCAGTTTACAGCCTGCTGGAAAAATCTCATTAACAGGATGACGTAAATCTTAAATACTCAGAAAAGATAAGCATGTAATAAATCTATTCTGACACAAGACACTAGCATATTCAAAGAGGGATTCATTTGAAGTAAGTTAAAGCCAGGCTTATAGAAAGAAGAATGCAAAATAAAGAGAAAGGTACAGATGGAGCTAATAAGCTCCAGAGCTAATAGCACTGAACTGTTTTGAAGATCGCCCAGTATTTCACTTCCTTCTTTCAATTTTGTGTAACACTGACAAACTTTAACAATTTCTTTTGTGAAATTTTGATTTGTTTATCCCAGACTGGATATTTTCAGAAAACTCTAAGCATAATACTTTGACTGTATCTGAGAATAAGACTGATTAAAAAGATATTGTTTCCTTCTAATGAAAAATTCTAGTCACTTATTTGTGATGCTCTGTTGTTTATATGATTTGTAGCAGGGACTTAAGAGCTGTTGCTTTCCTATTTATATACCTTTTACCATACCAGAGAATTTTACCTGCAGCTAATTGACAGCATCTACCATCTTCAAATCATAAGAAGTTTAGTACTGCTGTGGAAGCCAAGCAGGAGAATCCTTCCAGGGAAAAAAAACCCAAAACAAACATCTAATACCAGAGAGGAGATCTGAAACTCTTTGGGTCACTTTGAGTGCATTAGTTGGTGGGCTGTATTGGTGAAGAGCCACACCTTTCAGCTCCTGCTTCCGTGATGTTTCTCTGAGCTCTTAGCAGGACCTGGGGGCTCAGTTTGCAACTTCTCCACGGGGATTTGGAGTTGAGGTGGGCTTGGAAGTTACAAAAGTGTGGCACTGGCACGGTGGCACAGGGGAACAAAAAGGACAATTCTTGGTAAAATGAAAGTCTTAAAATGTCACATTCTGGTCTGGGAGTGTAACTACTGTAATGGAAGCCACTGAAACCTAAAATTGCTAAGAGCTATCTAAAAGATTTTGTGTAATATTAAAGATCAACTCAGAAATGCTTCAACAAAACAAATGTTTAAGTCTTTTGTTAGGTAATGATGACTGATCAAACTTAAGCTTTTATATATATACAGTCCTTATACATAAAGCCATCTGATACTCTTGATGTACAGCTAAATGACATCAGTTATGAAAGGCACCACACATATTTTTTTACACATACTGCCGAAGTCGCTCTGTCTTTCAGCCTAGCTACCAGGAAGTACATAATTATCTATTAATAGCCACCTTCTCACAGTTTACTCTTTCCTTTTATATCTCAGTGTCAGATATATTTAATTTATTCTTAGTCAAGAATAATTTCTCTTTCTGAAAATAAGTTCCTATGAATTAGTGTATTTTCACCATTAGTTATTGCAGCCACCTCAGAATAACAACATCTCTGAGAAAATTGGAGAAGACAACTACTAACCAAATAGGGGAGTGTGTACACTTTTGATCAATTTTTGTACAGTTTGTCAGCTGGATGACAAATTAAGAAACTGGGAATTTTACAGGGTCAGTGCACCTAATTTTTGCCAAGGTGAGAACTGCATCAGTCACCATCTCTGGACTCTCCTGGGCAGAGGTGATGTCTTCTAGCTACAACCAAATCCAGTCAAGCAGTGTGAGAGCCTCCATGCAGGGCTCACTGCTCATACATTGAAAAACCCCACAGACTATGGCTGTTTGAATTCTAATCTAAATGTAGTATATCTCTGCCTCTGCAGATGCACAATCAGTAGATGCAAAATGATGTAGTACCATTGACTTGATGGTACTATAGCAAACTCACTGCCTCCATTTGACTTTATTGGACCACAGTGAAAAGAGCATTAAGATTTCTGCCTCTTAGTGGAGACAAAATGAAAGAAAAGGGGACCTTTAGGTATTCTATAGCAGCACTTAGTCAACACAAGAATAAGTGCTATATGGAAAATTTAGAAAGGTCTCTAAAAGGTACGGGAGAGTGTATACTACAGAGTCTGTAAGTAACATAACAATGGTATAGACCTAGAGTTCACTGTACTTTCTTTGCTCAACTTAACGGACACTGCTTGTCATTATTATATTTTCTCTAAGATGTTCATAAATGTTGCAGAATAAAATTTATTTTTTCCAAAATAATCCATTAATTTGACAAGAAAATTTTACCTGAAAAAAACTCCAAAACCCAGTGCATTTTCCTTAGAGAACTCAAAATAGTCCTTTTGCAATGCACAAAACCCCCTCAATCTCATGGCTGGAATACACAGCAGGGGGAACTTTGGCATAGAAAAATAACCATCCTATAAACACTGACCTTAATGTTTCCATGTATTTGAGAAATTCAAATATGTCTTATACTTCTAACACTCATTTAGAAGTAAATGTTCAAAAATTGCTGTTACAAAAATCATCACTTGATCTTGAGGACTATCTCTAAAATACTCAAATTATTTTTTTTTTAGTTTTATGTTATTATGTTTGGCAGTACATAAACTGGGCAACCAACTGTATGCAAATATTTATTCTCCTTTTTTTCCTGAAAGAGGTTTCCTAAAGATTGACTTTATTTTTGACATTAAAATATATCCCTGCTTTGTACACTCCTTGCATCCTGATACTGTCACAGCTACCAAACTATGAGTTCATCAAAGGTACCTTTTACATTAGAAGCAAAAAATGAAGATGGATAGGGAGATTTAAAATCATGTAGTTACAATCCCTTTCTTATATTGTACATACTTACAGTAGAAATTCCCTGTGGCTGTGGAAATATCTGAAAAGACAATGGAGCATCTTCATGGTAATGAGTGGCTACAAGAAACATTTTAATATTTTCTCAGATAGAGGCTACAAGTGCTTCTACTAGTTCTTAATCCTTTCCAGATTAAGGGAGAAAATAACAAAGTGTTGTCAGTATCCAAAGTTTCTTTTTCACCGAGGCTGATTGCTTCTAGCTGTGTCTGATTCACAGATAGACAACATTGGTAATGCTGTCCTGCTCTTTAAAAGAAATAGATTATTAAGATTCTGCCTTTTTAATTTTTCTCAAGACCTGCTTACTTTAATTCATTATGTAAAAAAAGTACATTAGATTTTAGTCAAAGTTAGTTTCCCTAAAATGGTTATCAGTTTTAATTAAGTCAGATTCAAGGTTGGAATATACTTGTTTTAATGGAGTATTTTTCTACCTTCATCTGAACTCTTGCATCACTAAAATCTATTAAGGACTTGTTTTTCTTTCTTTGTGGTCAGAAACACTGTGGACAGGTGGGTCTTGTTTGCTTTGGCCAGCATCAAGGTATAAGGAAGGAATATTGACTTGCGAAGAGCAGGCTTTTCCAGCTCAGAAAAGGATGGGGGCCATTAACATACCATCTGTAGTAGCTTTTGAGGTGGGGACATTTCCATGAATTACTTATAAATTAATTTGCGTTTTCTCCTCTGGTACATCTGTCCCAGAGTGAGCAAATACTCCAGTTCTTTCAGAAACTCAAATTCTGTTTCGTGAGGAAAATACAGGAGATGACTTTTTTTTTTTAATTTTCCTGAAGATGAACTAAAATTCTGTGTTTTTTAACTCCTAACTAGCAAATAGGAAAGTAAGTGCATAGCTGGTTAGCCTTCTGTGAATTCAACAGAATCTGTTCCAGATAAACATAAGCTGTTGCATCAGTCATTCATTATCTCTCTGATTCTGTGTCCTGAATGTTTCTGTAGTTCAGATAATTTTAAATTTGCTTTTATTACAAAAAACTCATATTTCCTAAACCTGATCTTCATCTAGTGACTTGTGTCCACCAGTCACTGATATGAAGATCTGGTTGGTTTTTGCAATCCTTCCAGGGAATCCTTACCCAAAAGAAGGGTTGGTGGTTCTTGTGTGTTAAAATGATGGAGATGTTCTGAGGCTGCTGCAACAAACCATGCAGCTTCATCCTCTGCTCATCTAAATTCTTGATTTTTCATCAGAAACGAGAAAGGGATTGATTAATTAATTCCTCAGCAGTCCATTGTATGGCACTTTTGGAACACTCTCAGGGAGAGGAAAGCTGTGCAGCACATCTTGAAAACTGCATTCTTCAAATTTGGTTTTAGTGTAATTTGCAGAGTCCTGGATTTCTGCACCTCTAATAGATGAGATCCAAGAGTCCTTTCCTGATATTCTATCAGCTAATTAACTAGCAATATTAATCGTATCCTACCTGTGTCCTGCTCTGACAACTTAAGACTGTCAGCATGTACCTGGAAAGTACTCAAAATTTCAAAAATGCCGTCTAGCAATATGTGAGGGATTTTTATGTTCAATTCTCACAGTCTAGGTAGTGACAAGAGAGCAGAATGTGTCAAAAAATCTGCCCTTGAATTAAAGAAAAATATGGTTTTAAAAGTTAGTTATAACTATCACTGACTCCATGGCTACAGATATTTTTTGAAAGTTCAATGTTCTAGAAGAAAGATAAATCTCGTAGTAATGTCTAGAGTTCCTGAATACTCAGTACTTAGAGTACCATCAACTTGCAAAGTAGTCCACAGAATCACAGAATATTCAGAGTTGGAAGGGACCCACAAGAATCATCAAGTCCAGCTCTTGAGCAAATGGCCCATAACAGGGATTGAACCCACAACCTTGGTTTTATTGACACCATGCTCTGACCAGCTTTGCTGCTGAAGCTGCCCTTTGCCTACTGCTGCCTTTAGTTTGTCACTTTCAAGGGTGCCACTAATGAATCTGTGGGGCATTTTTTTTAAGTTACCATGTAAAGCTCTTGATGCCAAACAGTGAAAAAAGATTTTAATAAAGTGCTTTGATTGTGAAAACAAATGAAAAATTGCTTTCACGTGCAGGTTATCCTTGTTGGACTTTTGTTTTCTTTCCCACATGAACAATTCTAAGCCAGGTAATAAAAGCGTATGTCACCAGAAGGGCAGCCAAGGGGGAGATGGATGTGAGTGAGAGGCACGTGAGCTGGAGGAGCTGTGGCTCTATCACTGCGCACAAGTGAGCAGCTCTGGCAGCGCCTGTGAGGTGAAAGGCTGCCGGAGAGAGCAGATCCCCCCGAGATGGACTCCTTTCTTCCAAACCTGGAGCCAAGGAATCACCAAGCCTAGAACAGAAAGGTATCAGAGGCAGAGAGTGAAAAAGCAGGGTCCAAAGGGAGCTGAGAGAATTATGTTTTCATGCTAAAAACTGGTTTGGGTTGTTTTTCAGTACCAGAGTTTACAAGTCAGGACAGCTCTTGCTTTTCTCAGAGAGTTTCCTTCAGGGCTGAGTGAGCAGCACTGAAGATGGTTGGGGAAGCACGAATGAGGGGAGCATCCCTAGGGAGGAGCCCCCGGCTGCTCTGCTGCAGAGGTGCTTTCCATGGTATGTGCCTGACTATGCCAACTCCAGTGCAAACCAACGAACCCATATAGTTAAGAGGATGACACTGCAGACCTTCACAAACAGCCTGTAAGTCTCATTTGCCTTCCCAAACTGTTCATTATGGAGAAGACAAGGGGTTCCTGGAGTGTACTAGACTGGCTTGGGAGCAGGGTCAGCTCCCCCCGCTTCAGCATGGCTGTCTGCATCTTGAAATTCTGGACACTATATGCACTACATATGCAACAGTGATTTGGGATTAGGATTGCCACAAATCAGTCATAACCAATTTTGACCAAAACCTCCTCTGTTTGATGGAAGACTAGTCTGGGTTACCACCCCAAGTCCGATGAGAAAAGGCTGAGGTGCTGAACTAGGCACCAGCAAGCATGACTTTGAATCCCTGCCTGTTTTGAGTAACTTCTCCCAAGTGGTACAATCTCTCTGCTGAGTACAAGCTCAGCTGTTTTATTTCCAGGATGAAACAACTCTTGTAAAGAGCCTTCGAAGTTTCATGTTGAGAAGCTGCAGCACACAGGAAAAAAGAAATCACACAACACATTGGTGTGCATGGGGTGGGAAGCCACAAAGTGCTTCTTATGTGCCATGTTTAATTCAGCCCAGTGTTAAGCATGGTGCAGGCTGTATGCCAGCAATACAAATGGCAGCAGATGCAAAATACTCTGGGATAGCACTCCATAGCATATTTGATGTGATGAAGGCTTTTTTGCTCCAGAACACAACAGACAGAAATCAGGCCCAGGACTGTCAAGTTTAACATACCATTGCTAGAAGTCTCAAATACACATGGTGAAACGTGTTTCAGGTACTGAAAGATTGCCTATTTCATATGTCTTAACAGTTTGGAAGAAATTATCCAAATACCCAGGAGAAGATGTTGGAATACTGTGTTTATATGGTAAGGCTGATCTGAAATGCACTGGACCCAAAGCCCCTCTCTCATGCACAAAGACATGCGAGCTCAGAGAGACTGCAGAACTGGAGATGCTTTATGACCTCAGCCAGACTCAGCACCTGTGTGAGTTGTGGAGGACCACTTTCTAAGATTGCACCTAAAACAATTTCATATCTGGTTTTCTCTTTATTGTACAGTGCCTTGGTCAGAATGGGGCCAAGGCTCATTAAATATAAGGGAGACCTCGTTAATTCAGGTGTAAGGCTAAGAAACACAGACACTTTGTGATTATATACTCTGGAAAACAGGAAAGGGCGAAATGGACAGAAAGGCTTCCTTGGAGAAAATTTGTTCTGCAGTAAAATGACAAACTACATTTTGGTATCAGTCTTCTTTTACTATTATCCTAGTAATATATATGATATCTTGGGGGGGGGGGGGGGGGGGGGAATCTAATTAAAAGTTTCATGTGACAGAGCATTCATAGTAAAAAATAATTGCACTGGCTCAAGCACTGCTATAAAAGCATACGCAACAGAGTGATCACATCACTTCCTCATAAATAGACCCAAATGCCACAGCTGCTGAGCAGAAGTGCAAGATTGCAAAACAGGAAGCATGCAGGATAACTGCTACGCCTAATGTGGAAATTCCCCTCTTGTCTATGGTGATTGTGTAACACCTAAGGAGTTATATTATGGAGAGGTTCGCAGAGGATGTGGCAGGTCCTTCTCGTAAAGTCTTCCAAAAAGTGTCACTGTTACAAGAGGTTTTGATGTGCCATGTTTACTTTTCAAACGCCCGTCACGTAGCACCTAATTGAAAAGAGAAAGAATGACACCAATAGTCCACTAACAGAGTAGCAATATTGCTACTCTAATAGAACTTAGGTATTGAATATTTTGATGCAACACTTTTAAAAACAATCATGAGAATGAAAGAAACCAGAATTCTTTCTGGCTCTGCCATAGCCTTCTCACTATAGCCTTCACACATTTCCTTAGACCCAGAGGTGTTTAAACCTTCCTCCATCTTTGGAAAATGAAGATGACTTTCTCCACCTCATGAGAAGCTGAGAGTGACAATAACTGATTTGTTAGGTTCACATTATACTCAAACAAGGCAATGAAGGTTATATACATATCTAGGACATATTTGAAATATTTTTGGATTTGTAGATCTCAAAACAATTTTCAGACTAAAGTAGAAAATTTCAAGATACTGGCCATATGTGACTTTTCTTAGTTACTTTTTACGTATCAATTTTAAATCATTTTTCAGAGATAGCGAACACCTGTAACTTTTTAAGAGCCTCTGTTACAAAAAAAAAAAAACAAACCAAACAAAACAAGCATGTATTTGTTAAGAAAATACAACATATTGTTTTTAAGTTAGACTATGATCATTTTTTAGCATCCCAATAAATTTTTGATCTGTGTATTTTTACAGAAATCCTATTCAAAAACAAGTATGCAAGATGAATAGTGCTTTTCACTTTATAAAAAAATCAGCCTTGTTCAACTTTTCAAAGTTGTCTCTTGTAAGTTCCGAATAAGACAATAAATCTTACAAAATCCATAAAAATATTTTTAATATTTTTAACTGCATAGAATCGCTGCTCTCATGCATGATATTCCTCAGCAGTTTTTCTTGTTTGGACAATTTCTCAGAGTATTTGATTTCTCCTTCACCTAAAATGGCCATCAGCAGAAACCTGCAGAAAATAGCTACTTGAAAGCTGTTGTTTATAGATTTGGGACCTGAAGTGGGAAGGCATATTTGCTAAAGAATATGCTGAAGAGATTCTCAACCTCAGCATTGATATGTTCCTATCAGAAAGGATTAATTCAATTAATCTGCAGAATCAATGAAAGTGATTCTTGAGTGGGACTTTGCTGACATGTCAGTTTTCAGCACTACAGCCTGGAAAGCCTCAAACATCAAACAGCATCAAACAGCTCCAGGGAGCCCCATTACCTCAAACTCCCCAGGGGCCAGCTGCACCCCACTGTACAACACTTCTGGAAAGACGTAGTTGGTGCCAAATGTGCCGCTAAGGGAAAACATCTCAAACTTGGTCTCAGCTGTCTCCACCGGCTGCCCACACGTGTCCAGGTCTGTGCTCTTGCACTTGAGCAGTGTGCATATCTGCAGGGAGGAGGAAACAGAAAGGTAAAATACCACTAAGCCTTCAACAATCAAGAGCTGGATTTGATAGCAAGAAAATTTCTCGGTATACAGTAATGGACAAGCATTTTGGGGTGGTTGGGATGTAGCCGCACTCACCCCTAAAAAAACAATTACCTGCCAATGGTACTTTATGAGAGAACCATGAAGCCCATCAAATGCACCCAGGACATAAACTTCATCTTCACTCTTGTTTGACATCTGATAGACCAGATGACAGCAGAGGTCTCCTTGGCAAGTGGTGTAATTTCCAGCTTTGTGCCTGACTTCAATGAAAGTGAATGTATCCCGCCGGGCAGATCCCAAAAAGGTGTCATTTTCCCCTGGAAATTCCTTGATGCTTGTGGCATACAAACTCCAGTTGACAGCAGGAGGGTAGGTGGGGGAAAGACGGGGTTGTGCACTCAACTCTGCTAGCAGGAGACATCCCTCCTCAGTCCCACTGTCATAATGGTAGGCAGCAGGTCCTTCTGGTGTGAACAGCCCACTCCCTGCCAAGGACACCCACCAGACCTCTGTTAGCCAGCACTCCAGATCATGGCTTGGCAGAAGAAACCTTACCCCCCATGCCACACTGGTATCATTTTTCAGTGATACTGTTTTTAGTCAATACCTTACAGAGAGTTTTGGAAGAATTTTAAAGCACAGAACTGCTAAAATACTAATCATAATGTTGGAACTTAAGTTCATTGAAATATATGTCAGAGCTCTAGGAGTAGCATATTTGACAAAGAAGGAAACCGTGGGGCTAATTATGTTTAACCAAATGAAACACAGGGCTGTGGCCTAAACTCAGCTCAGCCTATTTAGGGCAGGCAAAAATGGTCCTTTGTGGTTTTCACTTAGGCTTCAGGGGAGAGTTACAAATGCAGCTACAACATTTTCTGAGTTTACAGGGGGAAAAAAGGCAGTAATTATCTGTTCAGAGCCAAACAAAACATATATATCTCTAATTCTTCAGCAGCCACAGAAACCTGAAAATGTTTTATTCAATATACAAGAGGAATCCT
The DNA here is from genome assembly GCA_013399895.1 of Serilophus lunatus. Taxonomy (NCBI): domain Eukaryota; kingdom Metazoa; phylum Chordata; class Aves; order Passeriformes; family Eurylaimidae; genus Serilophus; species Serilophus lunatus. Next base: position 567,559 of record VXBA01005864.1, on the reverse strand, counting down.
CCTTTTGATTTTATATTATTAAGTTCTGATTAAAACATTTTTTGTCCATTTAGCTGTCAGTTGAATTTAAAACAAAAAAATGCTGCTTCTAAATGAGAGAATGAAAATTTAAGTGAAACTTAGTGTTGTTTTTGAAATAAAATTTCACTTTTGAATTATCAAGGTCTAATGTCATGGACTTTCTAATTTTACCTTTTTCGGAGTAGTCAATGTTTTCTTGCCTGAAGGTGTTTATTACATTTAGTAAAAGATCTTTCATCTGATTGAAACACTGTTTTTCATAGACTTCACTATGCCTAAAACATTTCTGCCTGCTTCTGAAGGTGAGGACATTTTCTCTTTCCTGAATGCAACTTACCTGTCATTGCAAAGTTGATGTTGTGAGTATTTGCTGAAAGTAAATTGACACCCATGCCCATAGCCCAGGCAGAGTGAAACTCAACTGCAGTCAGAAATGGCAGGACATTCATCCAAGCTGTCGGGAAGAGCACAGTGTCCACCTGCATCTTGCTCACAAGGACCACAGCAGGTTCATGGAAAAGGATGTCAAAGCAAGTGAAAATGCCAAACTTCCCAAAAGGAGTCTCAAAGGTGACAGTTTCTGGCTCTTTTGGGTAATTAAACTGAGTTTCACTTCTAAACAGGTTGTACTGCAGGTAAAGAAAATGGCATATTAGAAACTAAAAGTGGAGGCAAGATTATGAGCAGCCATTTTGCACCTGAGATAGGCTTTAAAGGAAATGTGGGAGCTGAGGTACCTGGACTGGCCAATACAGCTGGTTCGCATCCATCCAGCTGACCCTCTCTGCCTAAAAAATGCAGTAGCTGTGCCCCATCTACCTCCTGCAAACAAAGCCTAGCCAATACCAGATGCTAGTATCTCCAAGATGTCTCCTGCAAAAGTACCATCTAACTTGGCTGAAAATATATCAAGGATAAGCTAACTTTTAGTCTGTATGGAAAATTCTGTCACTGCTTCTTTACCATTTACTATCATAAATGCAGCCCTTGTGTTTTCAGCAGCTAGCATGCTCTCTGCAGCTGTGGTTCTCCTGGGAATAATGTCTGATTGGTCAAGCACTTGCTTGTTTTTCCTTCTGGCCATAAGAATTTGCATCAAATCATCCTGGATTGGTTGTCAATTTATAATAATGTAAAATTATTGTATAAACCAGCTGAAATTTGTGCCAGAGAGATGAAAACTATATTGATCATTAACTACAAGATAATGCTGAAGCACCTCCATACCTTGTGGTAACGAGCCACCAGTTTCCCCTCTGGGTCAAAGACGACATCTGTATTGTACTGATAGCGACCGTCACTGGGGCAGCCAGGATCACTGGAGTTACACAGCTTCTTGTCCCCGATATTTGCAACCACATAGATGGAGTTATTCCTGGCCATGCAGCTTAGTCGCTCCTGCACTGGTGCTGGACCAAATCTAATGTATTTTTAGTGAAAGAATATAAAACTTTTACAAGTTTGAGTGCGCATGTAGAAGAAATGCATTCAAAACTACTATTCCATTAACTGCACATCACCATATGCAGAAAAAAGAATAGATCAAATCATAGTTTCAGTTCATTTTCTTTGTTTATAACATCATTTTAAATTGCTGATCTCTTTTGTCTTTTAAAAATTGTCTCCCTGTGTTCTTCTTTCCTGTACCCTTAAAAATATTGTTTCCTGTGTGAATAGAATTCCCGGCTAACATAAAACAAAAAAGCCTCATAAAACAAAAGGGAGAATAAATCAGTAGACAGACAGAAATTTAAAATAAAAGTAAATTTTCTAGCAGCTCTAAGCCATGGTTTCAAAAGACAATTTTGGCCCTTTTTTATAATCTTCACTCTGTTTAAGGGGGCTGTCTGGAAGACTTTAGCAAAAAACGGATGCAGCACTTACAGAGATGAGGACATCTGAAATCTAAAGCCTCAGAAAATAATATAAAAGCTTCTCTTATACATAAACTTGATCCTCTTGGTGTCTCCTGCTGACACATATTCAGAGCAGCTTTGTGTAACACAGCAGACTGCAAGCAGCTGGATTGTCAAAAGATACATCTTTCAGATCTAGATAAGTATTTTATACAATTTGGTTTAGAAATCACTCAGCACGTGAGCCGAGGACTCAATCACCTAGTCTGATCTGTGCAGCTGACATGATCATAAACAATCTTTTATTTACAGGAGATTTTCACAAGTGGTCTGAATTGATAAAGTTTTGCATGTTTTTAAAACAATCATTTTGCCTAAAATTTCCTCATTTTCTTCTTTTTGCAAGTTTTAAAGTAAGACTGTCTTACTGCATTTTACCTCACATTCACATTACTTTTTAATTAGGACTTCTTTTTGGTGCATCTCATTACTACAGTAGTTATGATTTTTAACAGATTAAAAAATTAGCAGTTCTTAGTCATTTAGTGGGAGCTGTTCATGACTTCACAAGGTACTAGTTTGAAACCACATAAATTACTGCAGAAGAAATCCCCTTGAAGGGTCAGTGCAGGGAATCCAATTCACCACTGGATCAGGGATATCCTCCAGGTAGGGGTAGATGGATTCTCTCGTGAATTTCCAGCCATAAATGCCATCTTCGGGAGTCACAATGATGTGGGCGCCCTGTCACAACAGGCTCTGTTAAAAGCTCACCCATCAACACATAACCAGGTGAGCCAGACGGAGCAGAAAACACTAATTAATAACTCTCACAATACATCTAGTACCTGCTGGGCAGCTCCTTTGATGGCCCCTTCCAAGACATCCATGTTTTTATTCATCAGGGCCAAAGCATCGTTGGGAGAAACAGGCTCATCAGTGGGATCTGGCAGGATGACCGCGTGCTCGTAGACGGCTGCAATGAAGGTGTCGGAGGCAAGGGCCTGAAGGACCGTGAGTGCAAAAAGCCCGGCGTGGAGGAGAGGCTGGGAAGGGAGCATGGCTGGTGCCTTGACACTCCTGGATCAGGCATGCAGAATATAAACCAGATAGGAAGAGGAGGCTTAAAAATTAATACATTTCCTTTAGAAATAACCTTCTGCTGAGTAATCTGAGAAGGTACAGTCTATTTCTGCCAACAATCAGGATATTTATTTGTAACAAAAAGTCAAATAAACTGAGAAATTGGATCTTCTTTCAGTGTGAAATGTTTTAAATGAAAGGATAACAAAAGGCTAAGAGAGATTGTCATAAGCAATTCCAGGTATACAAAATGTTCAGGCATAGCACTGCTGTAGTAACATACCTCAAGGCAAGCCTGGGTCACGGTAGGAAAACAAGTTCAGGAAATCTCAACAGATACCAGCACAAACACATTCCCGGCCAAACTGGAGGGTGTGGGGCACAGGCATGGCTGCAGGTGGCCAGACCCCAGCATGGGCACTACCTGTGCCACCTGAGCACAGCATCACCTCAGAGTTTCAGGGTTTTAGGGGCTGCTGCACACCTCAGGGGGGCTGCCAGGCAGGCTGATTGTCTGAGCAAAACTCTCAGCACACCCACCACGGAATAACTGAGCTCTGAATATCTGCGGTCCCCAAAGGTCTCTGTTGAAATTGCATCTTGAATAGGAGCCACAGTTTCTAAATTTTGCCTATTGCAACCTGCACTCTTATGTCTTCAAATCACACCAGAAGAAATCTTGAAGCTATAGCTGAACATGCACAAAAAAAATTTGTATTTGGTTACTCAAGTTTCTTACCTTCTTTGGTTCTGACTCAGCTGTCAAGGATTGAAATACTTTTTTGCTGCACTGCCCTCAAAGAAGTGTTTATTGTTATCCATAGTTGCATGCAGCCTTGATTTTATACAGAGCAAGTTGGTATGTGAATAATGGGTGGACTTGCACAGGATTACTTTCTGTATGCTTGACTCATTTCACGATAACACATTTCAAAACAATAAGTGTTATGCAATCTTTGTAGTGAAAAGAATTTAGTGCCATGATGGCTAATGCCGGTCTTTTGTAGGAAAATACTCTGCATAATAATATACCTTAACGAAACAACAATGGCCTTGAACCAAATCTTGGATTCAAGATACTCACCAAGTTCCGGATTGGGATATATATTACTTGCACACACATTCCCTTATCCAGAGGACTGTCAGCAGCAGCGAACAACCTTGAAGAAGCCTCTCAGTTCTGAGACTGGCCACCCAACCACTTCTGAATCCCTTCTGCAAGATGAGACCTTCCTGTGTGCTATAGCTTCCCTTAAATCCATATCCTTTTCCTGGGAGAGAGTTGTGGTATCACCCACTAGGTTCCCAGGGGACAAGTACAGTATCTGCACTGAGTTTTTACCCACAGGAAGAGGATAACACTGGATAATCCCTTGCTGGACTGAGATCAGTCTGTGGTCAGACAGTAACTGACTCCAATAGTGAACAAGGTTTTAAGACAATGTGGCTCTAGCAGCAATGATGCTGAGCATTTGTGAGTCAGAGTACATTGTCTGGGGCTTTTTATAAACATGTCATTATGTGAGACATGATACTATGTTATGTCACATGTCAGTATCTATTTACATTTGGAAACAAAAAAGGTCATATGGTGCACAGCAGTAGTAATCAGTGCTGGAGTTTGGAGAGTATTTGCACTCCCAGTGTCTCACCACCTCTGTAAGAGACGTACACAGGATTCAGGACTTTGAGAACATTGTGGTGAGACCAGGAACGTTGCCAATGTGGGAGAAAGGAAGGAGAAATTAGACTAACAGAGGTCTTAAAGACACAGCCCCAGTACATGCACATGTTTATACACTGACGTGCTGAAAGAAGGTCACTAGGGTCCAGCAGCAGCAACAAAACACAGGTGACTGGGGGAGAAGAGGAAGCAAGATGTGAACAGTGCCTTCTCACCAGAGTAGTTGGTCTGAAGTAGAATTCTGAATCCCCTGATCCCTAAAGGAAATTCACCTACAGTGCCAAATACCCACCATTAACAGAAAGGAGCAAAGGACAAGGCTTATTTCTCATATGTCAGTGTTGTACAATTAGAAGGAAATGAAGAAGATGGCAGGGACTAGCTGCTATGTGATACCAGGTCATTCAGTTACTTTTTACTCATTCCAAACAGTTCCATCACTGAATAGCATCCAACAAGTTGTCAAGTTGTTTTTCAGAACTGATAAGCAGAATAATTCGAGGTTTCAATTCCAAGTTTTGTTATGACAGAGACTTCAAAGAAATGATGATTCATGTTGTATTCTGACCAGGCAGTGGTGGCAGGTTTTGTTTCAGGATGAGTTCTTTGATTGGAGTCCTTGTTCAGCTTCCATGATGCACAAGTTTGTGTTGCCGTGTCCCACACATGCATTAATGCATTATGCATTAATGGCATAAAGGCAATAAAACCAAAGCAACAAAAATAGAAAAAAAAAAAGTCTGACTGGGGCAAAAGAGCAGACTTGCATAGGTCACCACAAGTAGTCATATATCAGAGATATAGAAATATATCACAGACAAAGAAATATTGATCATTTTTATTGATCACATCTTTCACTATCATATTTACTGGCCCCTTAATAGTCTGCAATTAAAAATATGCTACTTTTTTTATAAGAATATATACTCTCACAATACAGATATTTTGAGAGTTAGAGAAATAAAAAGGAAGGAAGGAAGGAAGGAAGNAGGGAGGGAGGGAGGGAGGGAGGGAGGAAAATGCTGTCTTGCTTAATCATTAGATTACTATAGAAATAGATACTTGCCGCTGTTGTCCGACAGAGAAGTAACAACACGTACTTTAAGTTTTCATGCAAGAAGACATTTTAATGAAAAATTCCAAGGTTTTAATACTTTTTTTAGAATACAGCGCATTACATTCTCATTGGTGAACATACTTGTTTTTTTACTTTGGCTTAGACTAACTATGAAGTCATCCTAACTTATTTTGNAAGAAAATTGTTTCCCAGTAACAGAACACTTTGTGATGGGAGGCATTTTAATGTGTTCCACTGTTCTTGTGCATAACCATTTCATTTTGCTTGTTCTACTCTGTTATGAATTACACAGAATTAATAAGGTTGGAAAAGACCGTGAAGATCATCAAGTCCAACCTTTACCTAGGTTAACAACCTACCCAACATCAGTCTAACATCTATACCATCTAAACCATTTATACCATCTAAACCATACCACTAAGTTCATCATCTAACCTATCCTTAAACACATCCAAGGATGGTGACTCCACCACCTCTCTGGGAAGCCCATTCCAGTGGGAGATCACTCTCACTGTGAAAAAGTTCCTCCTGATATCCAACCTAAACCTCCTCTGTTACTACTGTTATTATTGTTATTACGTAAAAGGCTCTAAGTTACTGTGTAAAAAACATAGATGTATTTTGAGAGAATTCTAACTTATTATGAGAAAGCCTCATTCCAGGGTGTTTTCCTTTTCACTGCAGATGTTTCTTCAAGGTTCTTTCCCAGGTTGTTGTTACTCTTTACCTTGCTGCTTCCTAGCTGCATCAATCCAGGCCAGATTCCTTCATGTTACTCTCCATTTTCTTTCATTCCATTCCTCTCAAATCATCAGGCCAGCTGTCGATTCCCATAGATATTTCCCAATAAATGGTAGTAATAAGATACTATTCCTCAATTATTACTAAAAAAAGCACAGTAATGAGAAGTGGAAATAAGAAATGTAATTGAGATTGTTGTAGTAAAGGATGCTGTATGTCATTTGGACATAAGATTGCACAGCTTCAGTTATGGGAATATCATGGGAAGGCTGTTGGCTGTGGGTTTTGTTTTAGATGATCCTTTTCATACCACCGTCCAAAAAGTGTCACAGTAATGACTGGTTTCGTTGGTTTTGTCTTACTTATCAAGCGCCCATCATTCAGTACCTGATTGAAAAAGGTGAGAGGATGTGATTACAAGAGTACCCATATGAACACAATAAGAGCTCAGAAAAATGTGACAAAACAGGAAGAAGGTACATCAGATGATATCTCTTACTGAAACTAGTGATTTCATTAAAAGGTATTTAATAGAGCTGATAATTCACTATGAGTAAGTTCATTTTGGCTGTTTTGAAATAGTTTATTCCATGACTATCATGCAGAGGACCTAGCATGACACAGCTCCAGGGAGCTCCATTACCTCAAACTCCCCAGGGGCCAGCTGCACCCCACTGTACAACACTTCTGGAAAGACGTAGTTGGTGCCAAATGTGCCGCTAAGGGAAAACATCTCAAACTTGGTCTCAGCTGTCTCCACCGGCTGCCCACACGTGTCCAGGTCTGTGCTCTTGCACTTGAGCAGTGTGCATATCTGCAGGGAGGAGAAGACAACGATATATTTAGCACAACAGAAACACTGTGATAGGAAAGCCTTGTGTCATCAAAGCCCATGAGTGACAGAGCAGGTCAGAGTCACAAGATATTTTGCATGATCTTTGGGCAACTCCTTTTTAGTTGTAGCTTATTTTTTCACCTCTTGATCTAATTTGGAGTATTCCAGACCTGCAGTGCCTTAGTAGTTATGAATAGATTGTGTCTGATGTACATGCTGCCATTTCACCTCTGAAGACAAATCTTGTCACTTTCACTAATTCTTCTAGTTGCCAGTTCTCTTATTTGAAGGTTCCTTTCCCACATGTCTTAGTAAGATGAGCTCATGAATGGAGATTTTAGGCAAATGAAACAAAGTCCTTCTCATGGGTACACTGTGTAATTCTACACCCAGGTCTGCTTACTGGTATTTGTACATGTGGCTAATGACACTTCATTAGATGGCCATGGGAAATCCGAATTTGATATTCTCTATCCAAATCCTGGGGAATATAGGCCAATTGGCACCTTCTGTTACAGTTTTGTCTTAGTAGTTTCAGCAGATAAATAAAAGCAGGAATCATAGTGTACCCCTATTGACCTTAATTATACAACTGATAAATATTTATGGTCTTCAAAGGGCAATATGAAATAGGGCTAGTACTTCTATTATCCAGGAGTGATTCAAAGGATGTTGGCTGGCTTTGCTGATACATGATGGAGTTTTTCTGTTTGTATCGGATATTGGGGGACAGAAACATATTTGCAAAAATCAGAAGTATTATTCATCAGCAAATACAGTTTTGTGTTGAAATGCAAATAAGCAGAGAAATAAAGAATATGTTCTGAAGAAACAAAAAAATACTGAGGGAAAAAGGAAGAGTAGAAATTCCTGTCTTCTACAGAACTTTCATTACTAGAGATCTGGCAGCTTCCACAACCACAAAAATAAATTTTACGAGCAAGGTCACCAAGAACTGATTTTATTCAAGCTGCCTTCCTAAATGCATTAGATGAGCTGTTTGCTGTTTAAGACCTTCTCTCATATCCTGGAGTCTATATCAGCAGGTATGCAAAGGCCATGTCGACAGACAGAAGTAACTAAAAAACCAGTATAGTCAGCTGGCACAATAAATTAATTATAAAGGCAAAAAATTTTTTCAAATACGGCTTTAAGCAAATTTAGTGAGGATGTAACTCACTGTTTTCCCAAACATTTGATCAAAAGAGAGGAAGAGAGGATCTTTCCAGGAAGTTTTATGCCATTTCAGTAAACTTCATTGCTATGATTTGGATATTGACAAAAATTAACATCTCTGTGATTCTAAATTATCTCATTAAGATAGCTATGATTAACTGATGTTTAACAGCAAAACTGTGATGAAGATACAGTGATGAAGATACAGATCTCTTCAGTTCTGGTGGCCTCCACAAGAAAGAGAAGGAGCTACTGCAGAGGGTCCAGCAGAGGGCTACAAAGATGATGAGGGGTGTTGAGCATTTCTCTTATGAGGAGAAACTGAGGGAGCTGGGCCTGTTTAGTCTAGAGAAGAGATGAGAAGACTAAGAGTGGATCTCATAAATGCATACAAATATCTTAAAGGCAAGTGCCAAGAGGAGGGTGCCAGGCTCTTTTCTGTGGTTCCCAATGACAGGACAAGGAACAGGTGCCATAACTAAAACACAAGGAATTTCACCTCAACATGAGGAAGAACTTCCTTGAGGGTGGCAGAGCACTAGAATGAGCTGCCCAGGGAGGTTGTAGATTCTCCCTCTCTGGACAATAATCAAAACCCCCCCTGGCCATGTTCCTGTGTAACATGCTCTAGGTGACTCTGCCTTGGCAGCAGGGTTGGACTAAATGAGCTCCACAAGTTCCTTCCAACCCTATTATATATTCTGCGACTCTGTGATACAGAGGAGATTCAGAACACTTACTGCAAATAGTCACAGAAAGGGAGCTAAATTTAGCCAATCTTGCACATCTAAAAAAGTAGTGAGTGCATTCTGAGAATTTAAAAGAGATTTAGAGACCTCTCCACTGCACTTGTTGAACTTAAAAGCAAGTAGGCTTGGATGTTTTAGCAACTCTTTCTATTGCTAACAAATATGACATCAGGACTCCAGCACACAAGAGAATAACTGTCCTTTTCTGCCACAGAAGTGAAAGTTTCTCCTTACTTGTTTTCTAAAGCAAGTAACCCCCTCCAAGGAATTACCTGCAGATAGTACTGTCCTTCAACAACATGAAGCCCATCAAAAGCACCTAACACATAAACTTCATCATCTCGTTTCTCTGCTATCTTGTAGCTCAAGTGACAGCAGAGGTCTTTTTGGCAGACAGTGAGATTTTCTTCAGGCTTAATGAGCTCTGTGAAAGTGAACTGGTCATGAAAGATGATTCCTGTGAACTCACGGTCATTCTGTGAGAATCTTTTAACACTCAAAGCATATGAGCTCCAGCTGACAGCAGGTGGGGAGGCAGAAGAAAGACGAGGGTGTGCATCTAGTTCAGCAACAAGGAGGTGACCATCTTCTGTTTTCATATTGTAGGAGTATGTCCGGGCTCCATCTGGTGCATAAATACCACTCCCTGAGGAGAATACAATAGTCAGTCCAAGAAGAATTAAAACCCCAATATTTTCTTTTTAAGTGTCCCTACTGCTAGCTCATCCACTATTCTACAAAGATTACAGAAATTTTAATCTTCCAAATGTGACCATTAGCAACTCAATATATAGAGCTCATGCTTTGGCAAAGAACAGCATTTTTCCTCCTGGATGAGGTCTGTTCAGCATAGGAAAAGACAGTGGATGTTTGTGTTGCTGTACTACGTTATGATTGTATTTATGGCCTCCACAGTTCTCTTTTCTCATGCATGTAATCAAGTTACTTGGTAATTCCTTTATTCTTGGCTAAGTGATGTTCAAGAACCATCTATGATTGAGAATCCAAAACATAACACAGGCAAGTATCACAAGCTTGTCCTGGTGAACACAGAGGGAGAGCAGTTGTCCAGCCCCCTTTAAACTGGCTGAGAACTCCCTGCAATGTGGGGAATTTACATCTGACCAGTACCAAGCAACCAAGGGAAATCAAAGATCTGCCATGTCCATAAATGCTGAAGAGCCACATAAAATGGACAAGAAGAAGCCTGTTGGGCATGTCAACTGAGAAGCACAAAGACATTACATAGATTTCACAGCACAGTGAAGATACTGGTCAAACTGAAATACACTGTACTATAAGCTAAGATTTGAAAAATTAGTCCTACATTCTAAAATGAAAATGTAGACAATTTAGCGGTGTTACTACAACCGGTCTGAACACTTGTCCTTAATGCTTTTCTGTAACTGTGTTAAATACAGCTACAAATAAGTCTTTCATTTGGCCAAAATAAATGTAGCCATGCGTGTGGTTTACAGCTGTATTTACGATTTGGCTTTCAGTCACAGACTTAGAAGTGGAGAGGAAAAGAGCCAAAGTGTCAGAGTTTCTATTTGGATATAAGGGGCAGTAACTTATTACTTGTTTAGAGTCATTAAAAGAAGGAAATGAAAATCCTAAGAAGCTAGGGCAAAAAAAAAAAAAACAACAAAAAACACCACAATTTTTGCTGTGCCTTGTATCTCACCAATAGAGATGGAATCTGTCAGGTTTAAAATTTCATGACTAGGCTCTTCACCTTCCAGATAAACACATTTTATTCCTTTGCAAAATCACCTTTTAGAACAGGAAATAGATATTCATGGTTATAAAGATTTTTCACACAGAATGAGAATTAAATTACCTGTCATTGCCAAGCTGGTATTGTGAGTATTGGCAGCTAAGAAATTGACATGCATGCCCATAGCCCAGGCAGAGTGAAACTCAACTGCAGTCAGAAATGGCAGGACATTCATCCAAGCTGTCGGGAAGAGCACAGTGTCCACCTGCATCTTGCTCACAAGGACCACAGCAGGTTCATGGAAAAGGATGTCAAAGCAAGTGAAAATGCCAAACTTCCCAAAAGGAGTCTCAAAGGTGACAGTTTCTGGCTCTTTTGGGTAATTAAACTGACTTTCACCCATAAAGAGATTATACTGTAGGGGAAGGAAAAAAGAGAAGCCAGTTAGAGGAACTTACTGTGATATCCTGGAGTCATTCCCTAAAACAGAATGACTTGTGAAAATTTTTGACTCGTGTTGGAAGCCCTCACATATAAGAAGTTGGGCTAAAATTGCATGATCATAGTATCCAAAAGGTGGATATGGGGAAACACATATTGCCCTGGCATTTAGCTAGGAAAGCAGTCAGCTGTATTCAGATCTGTTGATGTTATCATAAAAATAATCTCTCCAGTGTCCTCACCTAGTTTATATTTCTGGCGACCAAAATGCACACAGAAGAGAAATAATAATGTAAGAGGAAAAAGAGGTTCTGGAGCCAAGAGACAGAGTTGGTGACCTTGGTGTGGAGACACCTAGAAGTACTGGAAGTATACAGCACTAGCATAAAGCATGAGACAGTACTGGAAGACTGTACAGTAGAGAAGAAAACAAAAGCTGTGCTGATGGGGGAAAGGCAGATTATCTCAAGCAACAGAAAAATCCAAGTTCAGGACATTCTCAGCTTTCCACTATTTTCCTTCTTCCTTCCCATACATATTTAATAAGAATTCTTTATTATTGTCCAAGTGGCCTGGACAATAAATATGGATACCAAGCCAGAAAAGAGGTTCAAGTTTACTGTACTTATAATTCAGCACCTGAGCCATGCCAGATTGACATGTGGGGGACCAGATTCACACTATCAGTGTTCCACTCACACAGTTTACTCACAATAAGTATACTGGCTTCATCTCTAAACAAACAGGTGAAATATTGGGCCCAAAGTACATTAAATAAACATCTGACTTCACTCTAGCCACATCAGCATGATATCTGGCACACAATTCATAAACAACTTTTGTGGAACTTGCAGGTAGGAACATCATACTGAAAGAACTTCCACTGGGTGCAAATGTTTCAAAGCCCTCATCTCTTTTTACACTCATCTTAGGTCCACGGTTTTGTCCAAATAATTCTTGTTGTGCAAAAACTGTGCTGAAACAGCACCAGAAAAAAAACTATAGGAAAGGGTCTGTCTTTCTGAAATCAGACTAATCATCTATGAAGAGATACAAATGAACATTTTCAAATCCTGGAACATGAAGGGGTTGTCTGGTGAAAATCTGGCACTGAAAACTTAAGCAGTAATTTCCAGTAGTAGGGAGTTAATGATCTGAGGAAGTCAACCAAAACCATATCCTACTAAATTGCACAAGAGCAATCATTTTTCATTCTAGTCTGTTCTGAGAAAAGTGACAGCAAATGCATATTTGGCATCTATACTTCATAACAAGAGAGATTCTTTTAAATTATAAACAGAAGCAAAACTCTGCCATGGAACAATGACTGCCATCTAATTCTCTTTCCACGTGGAGACATTTTGGAAGTAGTCCAAAAAAAGTAGTAGAAAAATTAGTTCCTGCCTTTTCAAGGCCACTTTACCTTGTGATAACGAGCCACCAGTTTCCCCTCTGGGTCAAAGACGACATCTGTATTGTACTGATAGCGACCGTCACTGGGGCAGCCAGGATCACTGGAGTTACACAGCTTCTTGTCCCCGATATTTGCAACCACATAGATGGAGTTATTCCTGGCCATGCAGCTTAGTCGCTCCTGCACTGGTGCTGGACCAAATCTAATGTATTTTAGGGAAGAAGAAAAGAAGAGTAACAAAACCTGTGCTATCAGTGATGCCCATCACTGGAGTGCTTGAGGGCATACTAGCAGCACCTCCAACCCCGTAGCCATGGCAGGAAAGGCAGATACACAGCATTGCTGCGGTGTTTCCTCAGACTGCTTCCTGCATCTTGGGGTAGGTCTTAGAGCCTTTCCACTGGCATCTGCAGAGACATGCCTGCCAGTCCCCTTTGGCACCTGGAACATGTTCTGCAGTAAGCAGGTAATCCTCAGGCTGGGGAAGGCCAGGAGAGGACTCTCTGGACAGAGGAAGACACTAACTTGATATCACAAAGGAAATATGCAATCATGTGGCATAGCGACATGAGAGGACTACAGCCCTGGCCCCTTAGCACACTAAGCAGACTTAGCTGTGGCATAGTGCAGATGACATGGTCAAGGCAACTCATCCTGTCCTATGGACAGGAGTAAGTATATAGAACTCAGGCCACGGCATGAAGGTAGTGAGCTATTAATTTCAAGATGTGACAGGCCATGTGCCAGAAACTGGCATCACCTCTGAAACATCGTACCAGGCCATAAAGAGAGCAGTCAAGATGTGCATAGGCCACACAAGGAGGACCATCGTGCAAGATACACATATAGCATCAACAATAAGGTATGGCAGTGTTATATTCCCAAAAACCACTAATGAAACGCTTGATTTAGAACAGTGAGGCTACACACAGATCACTTCCACAAAAACTGTGTGAAGAACTGGAGTAAAGACCTGCTTAGACACACTGCCACCTCACATTCCACAAAGATATTAAGATATTGTAGTATCCAATGGAGGGCAGTGAAGATGGTGAAGGGCCTTGAGGGGAAGCCATATGAGGAGCAGCTGAGGCCACTTGGTCTGTTCAGCCTGGAGAAGACTGAGGGGAGACTTCATTGCAGTCTACAACTTCGTTGTGAGAGGAAGAAGAGAGGCAGACAATGATCTCTTCTCTGTGGTGACCAGTGACAGGACCAGAGTGAATAGCCTGAAGTTGTGTCAGGTGAGGTTTAGGTTGGCTATAAGAAAAAGGTCCTTCACCCAAAGGGTGACTGGGTACTGGAACAGGCTCCCCAGGGCAGTGGTCACAGCACCAAACCTGGCAGAGTTCAAGAAGCATTTGGGCAATACTCTCGGGCATATGATGTGACTCTTGGGGATGGTCCTGTGGAGGGCCAGGAGCTGGACTTTTGGATCCCTTCTAACTCAGCCTATTCTGTGATTCTGAGATTCACTGAAAGACTGTATATTTTAGCTATTTATATTTTAGTAAAAAGGTGCACATCCTGCACTTCTCCCCATTGTGCCACTTCTCAGAACCAGTGAGGAATTATATCCTCACAGATATAACAACATCACCGTCAAGCAGGTGCAGAAAGCTGTGCTGATGAAGACAGATCATGTTTGTAGTTTCCTGGCTCAGCACTTATTGTAAATAGTAAGAGTCTGAAGACTAGTGCTCAGCTATAGGTTAGTTTGTTGCTGCTGGAATATGCTGTTTGAAGCGTAGATCATATTCTACACCACAGAGAGTCTAGCAATTCAGAATTTATCTTACCTTAATTGTGGAAAATTAAAAGTTTCTGAGTTTGTATCCCTCAGAGGTCTGGACTTTGACTACTGACTCATCACCTCTATTATTAGCTGCTCTGAAAGTAGTTCTTGGCTGTCCACAAAAATGGTATATATGTTTTTGTTTGAACATGGTAGTTGTAAATGACGAACAAAAAACCCAAAGAAAAATTAGTATTAATAACTTACAGTCAGTTCTATTCAAAATAGTGTAAAACAATTGAAAGCAGAATGAGAAGCAGCATATTCTGGCATCAAAGCTTTCCCAAATGGAAAAAAAAAGATATTTCCTCTACTTTTAGTAACACAAATTCTGTATGGTTTTTGCATTTCTTCTCCTGTCTAATTAAAAAAAAATTAAAATGTTTCCCTCATTAATTTAGTCACGGACATGCAATGTATTTTATCGTGTAACTTACCTTCATACTCAGTTTTAATTGAAACATATACTCATTTCAAAAGCATTAGTAGTTCTTAGTCATTTAGTGGGAGCTGTTCATGACTTCACAAGGTACTAGTTTGAAACCACATAAATTACTGCAGAAGAAATCACCTTGAAGGGTCAGTGCAGGGAATCCAATTCACCACTGGATCAGGGATATCCTCCAGGTAGGGGTAGATGGATTCTCTCGTGAATTTCCAGCCATAAATGCCATCTTCGGGAGTCACAATGATGTGGGCGCCCTGTCACAACAGGCTCTGTTAAAAGCTCACCCATCAACACATAACCAGGTGAGCCAGACGGAGCAGAAAACACTAATTAATAACTCTCACAATACATCTAGTACCTGCTGGGCAGCTCCTTTGATGGCCCCTTCCAAGACATCCATGTTTTTATTCATCAGGGCCAAAGCATCGTTGGGAGAAACAGGCTCATCAGTGGGATCTGGCAGGATGACCGCGTGCTCGTAGACGGCTGCAATGAAGGTGTCGGAGGCAAGGGCCTGAAGGACCGTGAGTGCAAAAAGCCCGGCGTGGAGGAGAGGCTGGGAAGGGAGCATGGCTGGTGCCTTGGCAGCTTCTACAGTGCTCTGAATCATGGACAAACAGTGCAAAAGGAACATATACAGAAAAGGAAAGAGGGACAAAGCTTAACTTTGAAAGAGGGAGGAACTGCTGGTCTGTTAAAGCAATGTCTTGGAACCAAGCATGGCATATGGAAAAATATAACAGTACACACTGAGGATGCCAAAACTTAACATTACTAAAATACTGGGCAATGCCAAGACTAATAGTGGCAATAAAAAATAAGTCCTCAAAAACAGGTCTTGAAAGAACAGTTCAATTTTAGGGTTACACTTTTCTCCATCATGGATTAAAATAGGCTTTTGCTATCTGTGTTGGCTCAACTCTGATACCCAGGTGAAAGGTGGATGTGTTCCCCATGGAGCTAGTGTTCTGTGAAGTCTGAGTGGCAAAAATTAGGGTATTAAAAACTGACTTATTCTAGTATCTTCATATTCCTAAATTCCTGTGCTACACGTCAGTATGTGTAGCGAGTTTCTTCAGACCAAAGCCAACGGCATTGACATCTCACTGTACTTGATGTCATACACTTGACATGTCAGCAACAGAACTATCCCTTGGGTTCATCCCAGTGTCTTTCCCAGTCACTTCTGTTTAGCTGTGCATCACTTTCCAACAGTCTCCCACCAGGAAATATGAATCTGGAGGGAATGTTGTCCTCTGAAATCAGGCAGGTAAGTAACTCATTGTCTGGCTCTCACTAGCCTGAAGTAAGCATGTCTGCTCCTTTGCCCACCTTTCCTGTCCCCAGGAGCATGTTGTGTATTGAGATGCCTTCACTTTTAATCTTCAACTCAGTTCAAATGCATTTGTCGCTATGACATTTTCCATTTTTCTATTTCCTAGTAATTGCAGAATTCTCATTTGGAAAAGGCTATCTGAACAGTGGGGAGCAGAACAGGCAGACTGCTTTCACCTACAGCAGACTGTCATTGTAGAACTGGCTCAGAAATAAAAGACCTGTGGATGAATGCAGATATTACAGAATTCTCTGCAAGACTAGTTCTGACTGAGGGAAGGTTTCAACCATTGAGAACATTGATTTTTATCTGGTGACATCCACCTCTAAGTACATCACTACAGACATTACTAGATACAGAATGCTCATTCAGGAGTCTTAAATACAAGCCTTTTAAAGGTTGCAATAGAGATTTCAGTGATACTTGAACTAGTGTAGTTTCAAAGCCTTCCCCTCTGTCTGCTCATTTTTCTTACCAAATCAAATATGGGTTGAATCACATTAACCACAATTAGATTATCAGTTTGAAGGAGGAAGTAGCAAGCACTTCCATGTTTATCAATAGCAAGGACATTAACCAGAAAGGGGACTGACCAGGCAGAGCTGAGCAGAAAAATTTACAAGTGCAGTGCCAAAGTACTGCCCTGTGAGCTGAGAACAAAGGTCTCTGATTAAACAACGAAAGCAGGACTGGGCGGTCTGTTCCTGCAACTCATTTCCATTTACTCCACCTATTTTAAGAAATACAGTTTTCTATGTATTTAAGAACTTCAATGGCGAGGGAAAGCAAGCAAGTTTAGTTTGGATTTATCTCCCTTGCTTTGCAGCGCTGCTAATAAACCTACCTCCTTCATAACTTTCATGAGTTCTGAAGTTTGTCTCTGCAAAACACCTGCAAAGTTCAAGGACTATCAGGACAAGGGGGTTTCTGTAGTACAGTGGGGTGGAGGCATCCCTGTTTGGCTCTATCTGCCTACTGCCTGCAGAGCTGGTAGCTCACTCAGGAACAAAGAACGCTAGTTAAACAAACCCAAACTGCTACACAAACCCACTAAATAAATACAACAAAACCGCAGTAGTCCAGGCTATACGTGGCTGAGTACAATGTAAGGGGAAACTTACCTAGAGGTTCATCTACTTTCCACACCTCTATCATACCAATCCATTCTTGCAATCTCTGTACTGTACCCACCCCCCCTCTGTACTATCTATGCCTGATGATTGCAGTATCCGAGGACTTGCTTCAGTAAGGACTTACAGCTATAGAGGAAGTCTGTCTTCAGACTGTGGTCCTGGTTCTTGTGCTAAGAGAGTGTGTGGAAGAATACTGTGGATTCAAAGGTTAATCTTGCTGTGGAGAAGCCTGTGTGAAACGTCACACTTGCAACCATGCAATCACTGCCAAGCAGTGAGTACATGTAGGCAGGTATGAGGAAATCAGGCGCTGATTATTTTTGGCAACAGCATATAGTTATGTTACTTAGCTGTAATAGGACACCATATCCTAAGGCACAGATATAAACTTAAAGATATAGTACTTTTCTTCCACAAACAAGTAGCATGTTTTCCATTACTTCTACTATATGAATTGTAGAGGATTCAAATTTGATACTTTTACAGACTAAAATCTGTTTTTAAAACATTCACTTTGTTAAAAAAACAACATCTTTGGCATCCTGTGAGTTGGGTTTTTTTTTTATGATGTTGATGATATTACATGTAAACATTGTTTTTAATTTAAAACAAATCTGCAGAACAAACAACAGAATTAGCCACACACAGACATCTTAGCAGCACCACACAATGTAACAACCAAAACTATTACATAAAAACACATACACAACTGTCCAGCAGAGTAATTTATTTTTGCTGCAAAATCAAGTCAATAAATCAATGTGCAAAGACTGTGCTGTTAGAAAAGGTGACTTGAGAAACAGAATGCCGTTATTAGTATTATTTAACATTAATTAACATTATGATTAATTAGCATTACAGGAACAAGCAGATAAAATCTTAAAGAATCTGCATTGAAATCATGGTGAAACTTGCTCTGTGTGTGGAGGGTTCTTTTCATACCACCTCACAAAGAGTGTTACACTCAAAACTGGCTTAGATGTAGTAGTCCAACTTATCAGCCATCCAACAGGTTGCACCTAGTTATTGAAAAGTAAAATAAGCAGGAACATCATCCCAGCAGTAATACTGTATGGCAAACACAGAAGAGTATATATTTATTAATGTTGATCTAGTTGAGACAGCTCCAGTCTCACCTGGAGTTACTATAAAGCCCGAGAAAAATCACACTTCTGTCTTGAGGGAGATCTTGTTTATGGGAATTTGGGGGGACAAGGAAGAAGTGAATTTGCAAGAAGGACCTGCTATATGAATACAATCAGCAAAGTCAGGCAGAAATAAAGCTGCCTTGAACTCAAGGCAGTTAATGAAATGGAGGATGCTATAACAACCAAGTGGCTTTTTTGCCATTTGTATTACAGTCTGACAACTCACAAGGGAGCCCCATTACCTCAAACTCCCCAGGGGCCAGCTGCACCCCACTGTACAACACTTCTGGAAAGACGTAGTTGGTGCCAAATGTGCCGCTAAGGGAAAACATCTCAAACTTGGTCTCAGCTGTCTCCACCGGCTGCCCACACGTGTCCAGGTCTGTGCTCTTGCACTTGAGCAGTGTGCATATCTGCAGGGAGGAAGACAGAGAAAGGCAAAACACCACTAAGCTTTCAACAATCAAGAGCTGGATTTGATAGCAAGAGAAGCCGACACGATGAAAAAATGATCTGATATACTTACTCATTTATTTAGGCCAAGATCCAAAGGTGGCACTTGAAACTTTGTAAAAAGGCAGTTCTTTGCCAATACTGCAGCAAAGCACTCCGTCTGCGTGTACACGTGTTTATAAGTTATGTGTGCACTAATCCCTAATATGTATGCATTTAGTCATAGATGTGGAATAGTTTGTGACCTACAGGAGTTACTTCACCTCTGGCTGAGTTTCCAAAAAAACTGAAGCCATACTTATTTGTCTACTCTAGTGGGAATACTCTCTAAAGAGAGAAAAGATATATAGCACACTAAAAAACCTTAACAGCAAAATTTTCAAGCATCAATACACTAACAAGCCATGTGAATACAAATGTATACCCATATTTAGGTGCTTAAATATTTTTAGATAACACTAGAGAATCACATCAGCACACTGGTACAAACCACTAAGCAGAAACAGTGACACAAGCATCCCTATGAGGACAGGGAGAACTCTACAAACCTCTCTCCCTTTTTTACACATATACAGAAACCTTAGAATCACAGAATCATTTAAGTCAGAAATGACCTTTAAGATCAAGTCCAACCATTAATGTAGCACTGTCAAGCCCACCACTAACCATATCCCTAAGCACATCTACACATCCTTTAAATACCTTCAGGAATGGTGACTCAACCACTTCCCTGAACAGCCTATTCCAGTGCTTGACAACCCTTTCAGTGAAAACATTTTCCCTACTATCAAATCTAAACCTTCCTGGCATGACTTGAGGCCATCTCCTCTTCTCTTGTGACTTGTCACTAGGGAGAGGAGACTGACCCCCACCTCACCACAAACTTCTTCTTTCAGGTAGTTGCAGAGAGCAGTAAGGGCTCCCCTCAGCAGTAAATTCTGCCAAACCTACAACCTGCAAAACCTGCAGAGCAACTTATACAGGACATGTTTCAGAAATTGCAACCAGCTTGGAGAAGCATACATATCTATCTTGCTTTGTCCTTCCAAAAACTTTCACATTCTTGAAATGTTGCAGCATAGGGTCAACTCAGGGTCTTCACATAACACAGAAAAGCAGGATCAACACCTCTAATGAAGACAAAATGTATCACAAAGAAAACAAATGTTTTCCAGGGGGCCTAAAAAATGCCCTGTTTTACATACCATCAAATCAAAAATGAGACAAATGCAAATGGACTGCAAAGAGAGTACTGCAGCCTTCCCACTGTTCAAATAAAGCTCTTACATGCAATTATGACTGTCCTTCAACAGCATACAACCCATCAAAGGCATAAAGGACATAAACATCATCTTGCTGCTTCTCTACCATCTTGTAATTCAGATGGCAACAGAAGTCCTGCTGGCAAATGGCGTGATTTCCCTCGGACTCAGTGAGTTCCGTGGAGGAGAAGAAATCATGGTAAACATTCCCACTGAAGTAGTGTCTGTTTGATGGATGCTGTTCAATCCTGCTGGCATACAATTTCCAGTTAACAGCACCAGGATAGTCAGGAGAGAGATATTGGTGTGAACTCAGATCTGCCACCAACAGGTGACCATTAACAGTTTCAGCATTGTGATAATATGCTTTTGGACCATCTGGGCCATAAATACCACACTCTGCCAAACACATAACACCAGAAAGCTTCTAATCTGAAAGCTAATGTATGGGACAGGTAAGCAGTATTCATTAATTATATATGTGCAAAATTTTATTCTAATGTTTATTAGAATGTTTTCAAACTGAATTAAGCCTTCACAGACTACAATCTTAATGTTTTTTTCAATCAGTGGAAAGTAGACCAAACTGTTGTTTCATGTATTATAAGTGACAAGATTGGTGTGCTGATTATATATGATTTAAGTGGCTGAAGCTATACGTTCTTGCTTGAGTTTAATTGCACTGAAAATCAGTAATTATGATTAAAATAAGGGGTAACACTGTCAAATCAAAAAGTTCTGTCAGGAAAAGATAGTACCAAAATTCACATCTTTATGCAAGTGCTTTATATAAATACAGAAATCTTTAAAGCCCAGAGTAAGACCTAAGCATAAAGAATATGAGTTGTATGACACAGGGTCATCAACAAATAAGAACTAAAGGAACGGCCCATATCTGCTTTTCAGGATGGCAAAGTTTACAGCTACATTTCAGCAGCAAGTTTCTCTCAATTCTGCAAGCACATGCGCACAGAATTTGTGCTTGACTTCTAGCATCTGCCTGGGAAAAATATACAGTGAAAACAAAGCCTGCAAAGAAAACCTGACACAAGGTCTCCAGCCCAGATGTACTATTTTTAGGACTCTCAAGAACATTTCTCAGCGTTAGGTTTCCATCTAGTGGAGAAAACAAAGTTTGGGCTTTCACATGACCAAAACACCAATAAACACCAGGGGCAGAAGATGAAGAAAAACACTAAAAGCCTCTCAGGACTCATTATTTCACAAGTTAACTAAAAGTGTTATAGTCAACTTAAGCATTTCCGAGTTCTGACATAGCCCATTTTTATATCTTTACAAGCACTCTTGTCCTAATCCTGTTGACATGTGTAGGCATGCTGATGGGAATTACTGCTCAGATCAACTGCACTACACAGATATAAATGTTGCCTGTGTGAACATGATCAATTAGAACATTTCACATTACGTGTCATATCTAAAGTCGAGATGCACATATTTGCTGAAAGAAAGTTGATGCCCATTCCCATGGCCCATGCTGAGTGAAACGGGACTGTTGACAACAGTGGAAGAGAGTTAACCCAAGCAGTTGGGAAGAATGGTGTCAACCCGAAATCTGCTTGCCAAAATCATAGCTGGGTCATGATAGAATATGTCTGCACAAGTGAAAATGCCAAAGTAGGCAAAGGATGTATTGAAAGTCACAAATCTTGGATCCTTAGGGTAATTAAACCGATTTCTCTGTCACAAAAATGTTGTACTGTTCATAGAAAAGAAAGAATTGAGGAAACGAAATATTAGAAGTCAAACCACTTAAGTTAAAAGAACATTGACTATAATACTCGTTCACTTAAATACAAGTAATAGAGAATATGTTTTGTGAACATGCTACACCTTAGTTTCAAAGAGAAGAATTCATACCACTGCCAGAGGAGTCAAGCACAAGTATCTGTGGTTCTGATTTATACCAGTGACGGGTATTTGTATTTGGTTAGCAAGAGTTTATTTAGGACATCAATGTTTAAATATCTTATGTGTCATTTCCTACTGAGATGCAGTAAAAACAGAGGGCTTATTGAGCTTTAATTAATTTCATTTAATTATTTGTTATTAAATTCAGAACCGCAGGAACAAGCTATCATAAGGCATTGGCTTCCACTTGCCTCTGACACTTGCCCTATAATGACTCTATTTAACCCTGGGAAGCAGCTTCTGTTTCACATCTTTAATCACCTGAAAATCATTCACTTCCTGAGCACTGTAAAATCCTCTCACCTTGTGGTAACGAGCCACCAGTGTCCCTTCTGAGACAAAGACAACATTGGTATTGTATTGATAGTGGCCATCACTTGGGCACCTTGGATAACTGGAATTACACGGTTTCCCGTCTCCCATGTTTGCAACCACATAGATGGAGTTGTTCCTCACCAGACAGCTAAGTCTTTCCAACAGGGGTAGGGGAGCAAACCTAACCAGTAGAGAAAGGAAGTAAAACATAAAAACTATTCAATCCATAAAAATTTGAATGCTAAGACTACAGATCATAAGAGCAATAGGTCTATGTTAGCCATATCTAATAGGAGACTGTTGTTTTCTGTTTCTGTTATTTGAGAGAAGGCAGCAGATCTGTCCTTCAAGGCTGGCATGCTGAAACTCTCACCATCACCTCGCACTAACTGAGGAACACAGTGGTTTCCTTGCAGTGAAAGCAGATCTTTGCACCTTCAAGGCTCCCTTCTGCTGCCGGTGTGTGGCACAGTGTTGATGTTATAGTGACACATGGGCTAGTCTCAGCTGTTTGGCTGCACCTCTCCATTTGGCTGATCTGCTGAGGGAGCTTAAGATTTGTTTCTTCTGTGGTGTGTTTTGTTACTTGTCTATTGCAGCTTCAAAAAATGGTGCAATTTTTAAAGGCTACCAAATATGATTCAAAAATGTAAGTTTGAAATTGCGCAGTATATTCTTTCAATAGTACCCCTAATATTCCCACATCATAAACATTTCCTACAACATACATAGAATACCACACTGTAATATAAATTCTCTAAGTTTTTTCTTTTAAATAAATCTCAACCTTTCTGGTATACAAACTAAAATAAAAAGAATTACATTGAGAAAAAATGGCAGATAAAAATTATTAAGTTGTATGAAGCTATTTATGGCAACTACATGATGTCTAACCTGGCTTCGTTTTACTGCAGTTGTTTCAAGACATTTAAAACTATCAACCACCTCTCCTAAAGGTAGCTGTCTTTCCTGTCAGACTGTTCCTCCACTCATAACAGGGATGATAACTTCCAGGATCAGCACAAGGAATCTAGTCCACTTTTGAGTCTGGGATATCCTCAAGATAAGGGTATATTGTTTCCCTTGTGAAGATCCAGCTATAAATGCCATCTTCAGGAGTCACAATGACATGGGCACCCTGGTACCAACAAACACCAAAACGATCATTAAGAAAATGAAAAAACAGTCAGTGTCTGCTCAAATGAGTATCTCTAATGAGATCATAATACCTGTCTGGCTGCTTCCAAAATTGCCATATTTTTCTCCACAGCACCAAGGCCTCCTCAGGAGAAACTGGCACTTCAGTGTCCTCTGACAAGATGTCTCAGTTTGAGACAGAGAGAATTAGCTAACAACTGCGAGAACGAGAGCTCGTGAGATGAGTACAACGAGATTACAAAAAAATAGAAAATATGAATATATAGATATATATATATCAGCCACGCCCCGCACACCAGGAAAATACACCTCCCACAGACGTGAACACCACACCCCCCAAAACACACGACCCCCAAGAACCCAAACCCCACGCACCAGGGAACCGCGCCTCCCACACGCGACCAGAACACCCCCCACGTTTTCAAACGAAACAATTGCTGAAAACTGTAACAAAGGATTCAGACTGTCGGCAGGAATGCCGAGTTCGCTGTCACCGGGATTAGAATTTCGCAGAAAGCCTCTGCCGTCGCTGGAAACGCAGAGCAGCCAGAGATGCGGTGAAAAAGCCCAGAAAACCCCAGGACACGGAAAGAGGAGGCAGGAGATGGGGAAACGCTGCTGCCTTGGCGTGGTCCCAGCCCGCCCGCCGGCCCCCGGGGACGGGTCCAAGCCGCTGCCACGATTCCAGCTCACCACCCCTCCTGGCTCAGCATTCAACCCTAATTCGCTCCAAGAGAGAAGAAATGGGAAGAAATCAAAAGAGAACAGGTTACACAAAACTTCCTGGGTAGCAGTACCTAAAACCATGACACAAGACCACATTGTTCTCATAGACAGCTGCAACGTAGGTGTCCAGGGCACAGGCCTCCAGAGCAGAGAAGCACGGCAAAGACACAGCTTTAGGAAGCCCCACGTTTGGAGCCTGGAAGTCACCCAAGAGGAGGTCGCTGGCAGGCAAAAGCAGACGGCTTAAAAAAGAAGAAGTCTAGCACAAAATCTGGGAATTCCCCAGGGTGGGAGAAAGCCGACATCGGGAGATGCAATCACCCTGTTTGGAAACTCTCTCAACATCAAAGGCAAAAGAGCCGCCAGCATTGAGCAACTGTGCCACTGTGCTGCAGCCAAAGAAACCATCACCTGCCAGATCTGCGAATGAGTCAGGCACGGCATTGCTGCAGTAACACAGCTCAAAGCAAGCCTAGGTCACAGCAGGAAAACAGTTTGGGAAATCTCAGCCGAGACCAGCACGGATAGATTCTTGCCCAAACTCAAGGGCGACGGGCGCAAGCAGGGCGAAGGCAGGGCTCAGGGAGGAAGGCAGACAGCCTCAAACTCAGTGCTGCCACACAGGCACTACTTTTGCCACTCCTGCTCAGGGCTGTTCCGGCTGAG
Source organism: Serilophus lunatus (assembly GCA_013399895.1). Lineage (NCBI taxonomy): Eukaryota > Metazoa > Chordata > Aves > Passeriformes > Eurylaimidae > Serilophus > Serilophus lunatus. The sequence goes on along the minus strand of VXBA01005864.1, from coordinate 542,392 downwards.
CCGGCTGTAGTTTGGCTGTATCTGGCACAATCTCTGCTCATCACAGCTTCAACTTGCACAACTGTGCTGGTAATGGCAAATGGGTATTTAGATCTGCCACTGCATGAGATAAGCACAGCACTAGCCAGGATGTGGCTTAGTTTCCCATAGAAGACCCCACTGCTCTACTTTTAACTATTGTTCCAGGACCTCTGGATAATCCTAGTAAGAAAATATGCTTGTGAATTATTTCACAAAGCAAAAAACCTGGAAATCAGGATTATTCTTTATGCTTCTCTTGCCCTCATTGTGCCCATGAAAGAAGGAACAGGGGAGATGTTTTGCCTCTAGGAAGTCAGAGGGGTTACTTAAGCTTGTGTAGTTTCTAATGGTGGTCTGGTGAAGTTCACACAGAGCAGGACAACTCATTACTTTCAATGCTGTTTGTGCTCTTTGAAAATGCTGGCCAACCTCAAGTCTTAACAGTACACACCAAGAAAGTGAACAAGTCATTACACAAAACAAGCTAATTAAGTCTCACATCTACAGATTTGCATCTTGTGCACCTTGCACCTAACTCTAGTTCTCTCAGCTCCTTCTCACCTGATTCATCATGAGCACTGGCATAGTCAGCCTTTCATAGTAAATGGAGTTGTACACTCCTGGTTTCAGCAAAGTCTAGTACCTGATACACATAGGAAATGAAGCTATTGATGGGATGTTCCTACAGTAAGCCTGCTCTTTGGTACCCTGATGTTTCACAGCTCAGCTGGCTACCAGAGCAGCTGTTCTTGCTAGTCCAAAAGGGCTCTGGCAGAGAAAGAAGTATTTCTCATATAAAATCCAGTAACTCTTCACAAGAGCAACTGATTGCAAATTCCTAGACAGACCACTTTTCTTATTCATTGGAAAAAGGTACCACAGAGAACCCTTTTTAGGACCCAGTTATGAGCTCAAGGGCAAATTAAAAGACTTTTGCTGCAACCAAGGTCAAGAAGTCTAGTGTGATTTTGCTGAGCCTATCCTTTTCTCCATCCCCCTTGAGTCTCCTCTGCTGAGCATCTGGAGGGGGTGAGGAAATGTGGGGCTTTTTTCCCATAGTAGCCCTAGACTCTTGATAGATTTGCTGTTGCAGAAGCAATTAGTACAAACATTCCAGCTAGCATTTATTGGCAAAATGAATCTCAGACACAGCAACCTGAGTCTTTGTATACAATACAAACATACATATGTCTGCGCACATATGTATACACACATGCACACAAGATGCCAAGTCTCCTTTAGGATTGAAGACCAGTTAGTTCTGTGTAGACACGGCAACTCTTCATTACTTTTGCCTCCCATTTTCAGGCACTCTCAAGATAATACAAGTCGTGGTAGACACAAAGACTTTTGGGCTCTAGTTGTATAAGAAAATTAAAAAAAATAAGGAAAAAAGTTGCTTTATTAAAAACAATCTTGTGCTTAATGCTTTGTAATTTCAAGTTCTGTTTCAACATTTTATGTTATCAGTTAAAGTATTATAAGATAATGAACTTCCTTTAAAAAAAGTACAGAAAATCATGGTAGCAAAATAGTAGCTCTATCCAAGAATAATGCACTGCACGGGCAAGTATAGAAACCAGACATTTGAAAACACATCTCTTTACATTCAGTGGTGCACCGCTGTACCTGGAATACAATTAAACAGGCTGACAGCTGAGGGTTACTCATCACTTATGAGAACTTTCAAAAGAAAGGCAGACAGTGTTTAGGGATTGCGTCCCAGCTCCAGAAAAATGAAGCACTGTTAAGTCCAGTCACCTCAATACTAGGTTAAACCACAATAGTTAGAGAATTGAAAGTCTGTCTGGCTATATTTCACTGCCCATCAGAGGAGTTCTTTCTTCATTATTTCCAGGAGGATCTTGCAGGCTGGAACTGGAACTGTTTGCATAAGGGGAAAAAACAAGAGAGAAGACACAGGTTTCATATTTTCCAGACACTTCTGTGCAATACCAACATTATAAACAAAAAAAGCACATTATGTGCAAAGAACTACATGCATCATTGAATTTGGTTCTCTGCTATTGCACCCAACCATCATATAATGGGTCATGTTGCAAGTGACCTTTACGGGTCAGCTAGTCCAACTCCACTAACATGGGTAGGAATATCTTCAATTAGATCAGGTTGCTCAGAGCCATGTTCAACCTGGTCTTGAATGTTTCCAGGGATGAGGCATCCACTCTGGGCAACCTGGTCCAGTGTTTCACTACCCTCATCGTAAAAAAATTTCTTCCTTAAACCTCGTCTGAATCAACCTTCTTTTAGTTTAAGATCATTACCTCTTGTCCTATTGCTACAGGCCCTATTAAAACGTTTGCCCCTATCTTTCTTGTAAGCCCCCTTTAAGTATTGAAAGGCTACAATAAGTTCTCCCTCGAGCCCTCCCTTTTGCAGGCTGAACAACTCCAACACTCTCAGCCTTTTCTCGCACAAGAGATGTTCCAGCCCTTTCATAATTTTAGTGGCTCTTCTCTGGACCTGCACCAACAGGTCCATGCCTTTGCAGAGCTGAGGGTCCCAGAGCTGGGTGCAGTGGGGTCTAGGTGGGGTCTCAGAAAAGTAGAGTAGAGGGCGAGAATCACCCTTGTGATTGTTCAGGTCCCTTTGGCTGACATCCTATCCTTCAGTTATGTCAGCCACACGACTCAGCATGGAGTTACCTGAAAATTTCCTGAGGGTGCACTCGACCCTACTATCTACATCGTTAGGGATGATATTAAATAGCACTGATCCTAAGGCAGACCCCTGAACGACATCAGTCATCACTGATCTCCGCAAGGACATTGACCACTACTCTCTGCTCATGACAAATTCCAGCTCACAGACATCCTTCTGAAGGATCCATCGGTAGGGTTTGCTCATTAATGCCACAGTCCTGCTGCTTGTATAGAAGGCATTGACTGGTTTAGGTGTCTGTTTAGGTCAGTAGGGATTTAGGAAACCATATAGACAAATTATTTAAGGAATATTTGCTCGTCATTCATTATAAGCCCCCTTTTGAGGAAAAACTGGAAGTGCAGCTTTCAAAGGTTTGCTTTACAGGATTGCAAGTAAAATAAAGAACAAATATCTCAGCATACCTTTTTCTTGTTGTCTCAATGATATAGAATATTCCAGTTGCAAGACCCTTTGAGGAAACAGCCAGTTACAATCACAATAATAACAACAACCATATGCAATAGCTCATAACTGCAATAGATAGAAAACAAAAAATATGTAATTACTTACACTTAACAGTGCCCATCCTCCCTGGATGGCTGCAGCCCATTCAAAACCCATCTTTTCATTTAGAAATCCTCCCACAACAGGACCTGCAAATGCCCTGCAACAAATCAGAATCAAGCACTGGCATCTCAAACAAAAATACTAATATATTGTATACTCAGAGAACTATTTTATTGAGTTCTGTGGCCTTCCTTAACAGATTCTCTCACTTTTGTCACCAAAGAGATTGTCTCCCACACATCTAACTTTCCAATAATCCACACTAAGTATTAACTCTTTGTTTGCCAAGGCCCCAATAAATCTGTCTAGTTACTTCCTCGATGGAAATAGTATCCACATCAGAAAGCTGAATGCAGTCTTTTTCAGTAGAGCTACTCCATTAAAGAACAAGTTCTAACAGAATACTTACACTGATCAATTCTATCATAAAACAAATTCAGTCTCGTCCCTCAAAACACAAAGTTTCCAAGCTTCAAGACAAAAAGGACTGATAAACATATGCAGATGGGGAGGCACACTGTGAAAGACACAGTCGCTGCAAGGTTTAACTGTGTGCAACTGCCCTGCAGCTTCATGTCTGTCTAAAAATGCCATGAAAGTTTATGCAGATGCTGTCTCTTTGTGAAAGGTCTTACATGACATAGTTTCTCACTACAAAAGAGACAAAACTCTGTTAACGTCGAGAGATTTCCTGGAAGAAAGTTACACTATAAAACTGTGCTTGATAACAGCATAAACCTGGGGTTTGGTACCTTTATACTACCTATGTCTGTACTGAACCCTATGCCGAATAAAAAGGAGAGGGACAGCTAGAGGTTGGAAAAAATGGTGTAAATTTGTGCTACTGAAACACATCTGCAGCCACAGAGGACTATAAGGACAGATAAAAATATTCTGAAAGTCGCTATCAATAGGAGCACTCTGTCACTTCCCACTGAGTGATAACTCTGAAGGGTCACTCATCCAGTAGCATCTTCCATTCATTTCTGTAATGACAACCACTGAGTAATAAACACAGACACCCTCTGCTAAGCTATGCAAACACAGACCTTAAATAATTGCAGTGGCTAAAAAAGAATATTCTACCCTAAACTATCCCAGACGAAAGAAAATATGGAAAATGGAAAAAGGAACGCAGAATTAGTCAGGCGCAGACACCCTCTGGCTCACCCAATGTGGGTGGACTTAGCTTTGTAAAAAAATAGGGTCCACATCTCTCTGTATTCAGCATTAAATATTTTAGTGACAAGAAAATGACCACACAGAAGTACAAGCAAACATCCCCTTCACTGCAGTTTTTTTATATACAGGACATTACATTTCAAGGAAGTCAGGTTCAGAGTCTTGTCAAAACCAGTTTTATCCTTTATTGGGTAAAAAACTTTAACATGTCCACCAGGCAGCTGTCTTGCAAGAAACTTTTGAATCAAGGTCAACACAATGGCTGCAATGCAAGACCTCTATTGTAATGCAGCCAGGTTTCACGTTGCAGTAGTGTAGCACATCTGAACTCTCATAGCTTACAAAAAAGTGTAAACCTACCCAAGAGACCACATGGCATTGAAGAGCCCAGACACCAGTCCCAACAGACTCAGACCTTCTTCAAATCCATTCTCACTACAGAAAGACAGATGAATTAGAGTAGAATAACTCACTATTGTGTCTCAGTTTATAGCCTTTCCCTTTAGAGTTTTTCCTCTGCTTTTAATTTGCACACCACATAAATCGTTAACAAGCAAAAGTGTACAGCAGAATGTCTGTTTACCCAGTACTTTCTTCTTTGTTGCCTCTCTGGAGAATTGCAGTGTTACTCCTCATCTCTGATTTCTTTCAGGTAAGATCACTAGCATCACACCATCACACTCACTGCCCACGTTTCATACGTCAAGTGTAAAATAGTGACAAGTGGCTTTTAAGAGAAGACCTTGTTCCAAAAGGAATACACTAGAATGAGTAGCTCAAACCCCTTCCAGGTCATTGCTGCCAAGCCCCAACAGAGACCTTGTACTTTGAGCAAGTATGACTCTTGTAGGTGCAGCTGTTAAGAGTCAATACAGTCTGAAATGTAGTGAAAGCTGCTTTCAACTGTTAATAATAGTTATCAGAAGCTGAAATAAATCCTATGCATATGAAATCATATATAGATCACCTGATGCTTTAAGATCCAAAATCTGATGGACTTTAGTGTGTTCATAGCACTAAAGTGCATATTTACAAAGTTATACTGGAAATGTAATGATTGGGGTACTCAGAAAAAACTAAGACAAGAACAGTGGAATCATTAAAGTGTTACTAGATGCCTTTGTCTCAAAAAGGGGTAAAAAAGCCACACTTTATATTCACTCCTGAAAAATAGTTCCTGTTGTAACCTATAGGTTCCTATTGACAATAACGTAAAAGATGGGTTGGACTGAGTTACTTACTATGCACAGTGCAGTATCTCTGGAAACACTGGGATAGCACTCATACCAAGGGAAAAGCCAACCAAAACCAGCATTAGCACAAACATCCACAGCTGACTGAAAAAGAGGCATTTAAAAGAAGTTAGCTGCTTAAGACTCTTTTCAAGCAAGAACCCCATTTGACTGAAGGCTGTTATATTAGCAATTCACAATTGATCAACAAACTATTTTCTTAAAGACAATACTAAGACTTGAAAAATACAGTTCTATGCTTAAAAAATAAGACTTTGTAAAAGGATGTGAAAAACCTGTGCTCAAATATTTTCTTATGAAATGCAGTTTTGTTGGTAAGTTAAAGAGAGAAAATATAGAAAATATAGAGAAAAGGTTGACAGATGAGCTTAACTCAACAATGCTCCAGACTTGCTCAGCAAGCTCCAGACTTGGTTTGTTGCAAATGTGAAGGACTTGGAAGCTAAAGTTTTGTGGCCTAATATATTATAAGCAAATAGACTTAGCTAAAGAATATTGAAGACATTACTGATTTCTTTTTATTTCCAGTTCAAACATGCCACCTCACCAGTTTCAATATACGACCTTATTTAAAAGTTAGAAACTTAGGAGGAATTCTACACATTAACAAGTTTATTATCCTCTTTAACAGAATAACTAACCTAGAACAAAAGGACTGTAAAGTTGTTTCGTAATTGTACCAGAGTATTTTGCCGTGAATTAACTTTAGATATGGCAATACAGCATTCAGGTGCAATGGACATTGTCTTTACTTAGCTAGCTGAAGACAAAGCTGTAATCTGGCACTTTCTTCATTCAGCTATATACAGAGAGAAGAAAAATCAGTATGAGCACAGTAGCAGTAAAAAGCAAAGGAAAGGGATCTATTTTATGATGCTCTAAAATCTCCATTTTAAGATGCTTTCACTGCTTTACACTCACAGTCTCATGCTAGATGAAAAACCCCGTTTCATGGTTAGAGGTGCTAATTATAGACTTGTGGATATACGTGACTGTGGTCAAAAACATCACATAAGGGGACAGGCTCAAGAAGAGGGAGCTACACACCTTTCAATGTGCAGTACTGGAGCAGGTCCTAACATGAAAAAACACAGTGCTGTCAGTAAGCCTCCAGATATCAGGAGCCACTTCCTGATGTACTGTGAAAGAAAAGAAAGAGGTATGCAACTTAAAATTGTGAATTTGGAATGGAACTATTTTTTCTTTCCTACTGTACTCCTCTTCTAAATATTCATCTGAAACGTGTGACACATCACAGACAAAATGGGAATTCAAGTTTCCCTGCCAGTTCTGAACACCCTCACGAAACAGTGATTCCATGTTTCCCAACCACCAATGCAAAAACTGGCACCGGCTGCTTAATGCAGAGATTCCTTCAGGATTTTGAGCAATGGTGTTTCTCTGTTAGCAAAGTATTTTAAGTCTTACTCTTCTTTAATATAAGAAATATCATGTAGCATTACATGATGATCTTAAAGGTCCCTTCCAACCGGGGCCATTCTATGATTCTATGTAATTCTTATGTACAAAGGCCATTATTACTTTGTTTCAGAAAAAAACAGTATCAGAAAACCATCACTGTCCTTCACGTACAGCATTTAAAGTGTAGGTTGCCTTGATCAATTAGTGGTGGCTCTCAAGTAGGAAGGTTGAGGTGTATCACTGTCAAAGTCTCTTTCTATGTTGCTGTTAAGAGCTAAAGGACCACAGCCACCCAGTGTGCTGATCTAATTTGGATAGTATACTTTTTAAGGGATAAAATCAATACAGTTAACCAGACATCTTTAATCCTCCTCTCAAAAGCTAATAAAATTAGATGTACTCAAAAGCAGGGATAACTGGGACATATTTTCCCACTCTCTATTCCATATTGTCTGGAAGCGGATTTGTGCTTAGACCAGTAGAAAAGCTCAATACACTTCAACTGCTTGTCTAATGCCCTTTACTGCTTTCAATATTCTTAAATTACCTGGACCTTGCAAAAGAGAGACCCTCCACTTGGCAGTAATGCGTACATGTGCAAAGTTTTGAAAGGCAGATTCCTTTACAGGACCAGGCCTACTGCTTCAATGTGGGAAGTCCTCCATCTTTAACTAAATACCCTGCACAAACAGCAGGGCAGTACTCACTGGCAGTCTGTCGCTTACAAGTCCAAGTAGGGGAGAAGACACAGCATACGAGAGTGCCAAACCAAGGAACACCAAGCCCACATAACCAGCTGGGAGTTTGAACTATGGAAAGGAAAACAAATAAAACAAAAACCCAAAACAAACCATATATGCTGCATTAATTAAAGGACAATTCAATAATTATATTTTAGATCAAAATACTGAAATGCACGATTTTAAGCATTTTACTGATACCATACAGAAGCTTTTCAAGTATTTTTAGTCATCAGCAGAGCTTCAGTTTCATTGCTTTCAGCAACACAATTAAGCATGGAGTGGTGGAAATACCTGACACAACTGTACTCATATAAAGCCTAAATAACGTCAGGAGGAAACACTATGCTATGTCTCCTAATCTGCATGCTGGATTTTAACATTACTGACACATTTAAAACAGACACTTCAGACATTGAAATGTAGATGGATTTAGTCTTTACTTCTCCAATCTTCAGTTTTATATGCACTTAGAAAAGCATAAATACTGTAGTCATCCACTGTTAATCAGCGCATCTGAAAAATAAGTACTGCTATAAAACTCAACTCCAACTTTTCTTCTGGAGGATGATTTTTTATGAGAATGAATAAGGGTTTTTTTGCAAACGCCCTGAGGTCTATGTTATCCTAATACACAGACACATTTCTGTATTGAAACAAAATGCGTAATGAGCCAAAAGCATACCAGTCTCTCAAACAAGTGCCTTAACTAAGAGTTAGAAGGTATTCCAAGAAGTTTCATGTGGCATTGATTACATAAATATTCATTGTTTCCTTGCCATATGCAAGCACATGATAATAACTCTAATTTAGTGGTTAAAATACCCGCCAAGAAGGCTATAGCCCTTTCAAAACAACTATCTGTTAGCAGAAAGCAGAGGGATGGAAGATGTGCATTCACATCTCCACTGACGAAAGAGGCTAGCATCAAGTCTCCTCCGCCCTAAATGACTGCTCTAAGTAGAGGACTAGACAGACAAAAAGTAGAAGCTATACCACCTGCAAAACACTATCGCTTGAAAAAATAATAAATAAAGCACTCAAAGAGAATGGCTTAATTTCACATAGGAACAGAATCCTATACTGCTTACTCCCTGAAACACTATAGGGAAAAATAAATAAATCAAGTTGAAAACAAATATTGACATAAATTAAAAATTAGTAAATAAATTTGCCTTTTTAATGAATGAGTGAAGTCAGCTCATAAGCTACATAGTTGCAGTAAGTTTAATATTAACGTTGCTGCAAGAGAACGCAGAGCTGTGACACCACTTCCCCCAAAACCAATGCTCACTTTAAGAGATGGAACACTGTCAGTAAGTTTGGCAGTTTTCAAGAATTTGATTTCAGGAGGAAAAAGTCCCTTGCTTACAAAACCAGCTGCTATGGCCTATTCACAGAAGGTCCTTTGCAGATAAAAGCCAATTAAGTGGAAAAAGCACATTTTTAAAGGCTTTACATTTCCTAGTTCTCAAAGTTACCAAGACCCAGTAGGAAGAGATGTCAATGGAAATTGACTTGTCAGTACTGCGGAAATCAAGTCATTTAGAAGTCATACTACTAACAGTTAATTAAAGCAGTGCAATGGGATAAAGCTCAATTTTGTTTAGGATATTTAAACCACATTTATAACCAGTTATTTACTATTTAGCAAGTCAAGATTTCACTGCATGTTAGCAGGACTTACCTTCTTTAGGATAAATAGAGACATCGTGGGATCCAAAAAGCACAAACATGCACTTATAGAAAATATAGTGAGACAGAGTACTAAGATTTTTGGAATAAGAATGAGCTTCCAAAAGGATTCCTTGCTAGGGACTGAATCTGTTTCAACAGAAAAGAGGGGAAAACTGCGTTATTTTCAGCAGCGTGAGTCATGACTGCTCTTCTTGCTTTAGAAAAGAAATCCGTATTTCTCTTTTTCTAATTCTATTACTCCTGTCACATAACAAATGAAAGTCAATAGTAGATTATTGTGCACTATACTATTTTTATAGTAGAATCCAAATTTCATAGGTGAAGAAGAAAAGTACACCATTTAGATTCCAACACTGCAAATCCCCAACTTGAAAAGAACACAAGCATGCACTATTCCAATTATGTGTAAATACAGTTACTTCTCTGTTAGCACTTACAGAGTGAAATTCTCATGGATATGTCTCACTTTGGACAATTCACATCCCATCAAAGAAATATGGTTTGAAACTAAGATAAAAAGATTGCTATTTATCAGTTGGGATCTGTCAGATTTTTTAAGCAACTAGATTTTTGGGTATCCTACATGTTCAATTTGTACTCCAGGAAACTCCTTTCAGACGCCATTGTTACATGGCATTTCAAAGTCAGGCTCCCTTCTTGATGCTGTTTCTTCTTTAATAGTTGAATGTGGTCTCAAAGTATACATAGAACTAAAAGTTCAATCATTAGCATCCACCACCTCAGAGCTAACTTTTATTTAGCATAGTTTCAAACTGGCTTGTAATTCCTGACTGCAGACAATTTCACACCTTGGGGAGGCCAGGGGGGAAAGCCAGAAGTAACCAGCACATGGTTAACCCCTCCAAGTTTCTTCTAAAAGACAACACACATGATTTTTTAAAGAAGCATTTAAAGTTACTAGGGTTTTTTTTCTCTCGAAAAGAGCAACAGAACTGTAACCTTGTATTTTCAATTGTGTGTTAGCTTTCTGCCCAAGTAGGACCATCTACAATTTAACAAATTTATATGACTTCCAGCACTTCATTAAACACCTCATTTTTCAAATTTAACATTTTTTCATGTAAATCAGATCCTGCACAATTCTGTACAAATAACCCCCTTTTTTTTCTAACTGTAGTTAGCTTTCCCACACACACATTGTTAATGCTTCAAACATGTCAAGTTCTCTTATTTTAGGCAAAAATCTATCTCCAGCTTTTCTTCAATGCAATAACAAACCTATATGAAGCAGACACAACTGGTCCTGTACTAGCCCTGAAGCAAATCAAAAGAAAACAAAAATATGTCTCAGTTCACTTCCATACAGAGTTCTTAGTGTTTGCAGAAATGGGCATGAGGAGTTGCATTCATTCCACGCCATTTGCACAAATGAATTTGGGTTAGCATTAAAACATGGGCCTGATGAAGATGAGCAGCTAATTGGAGCTTTGCCCTCAGACTTGGATCAGACTCCAGAAGCTGATAGTTTTTTTAAAGACACTTGAATACACAAGAAATAAAGATGAGTGAAGGAGGCAGGTAGAAGGATGCTTACCGTATTTTGGCAACATGCATATATTCACAGGCACAAAACACAACACTATGCATCCAAGAGTGATGAAAGGGACCTCATAACCAAATGATTGATACAAAAAACCACCTAAAGGTGGGCCCAGCACCAGTCCAAGTCCTGAAAAAATTTCAAGGCTGCCCTAAAGGACAAAAAAAGCAAGTAAAAAGGAAGTCAGTATATTGAGCAAATACAACGTAATGATAAAAAGTAAATCATCTGTCGGAAGAGTGTTGTGGTGGTTTGCAACACAGCTGCCTGGAAGCCAGCTAACTGGAAATAAAAATTAAAGTGTTTATTCTAAAAATAAGTACCATTCCCTTTAGCAGGTGTGTGTGTGTAAGCTCATGTATTTTTGTCTAAATATAGCCTGTGAGAATGGTGATAAAATGAATGCTAAAGAGAGTGGGAACTAACATTTGTTTTCAGAATATAACTGGATTCTGATAAACAAAGCTAGCTGCAGTGGTGTAAACTTTCAGGTAAGCTGAACTTTCTCATGGGATGGAAATAAAGGGGGCCTCCTCGCAGAGAGCAGGGCAGCAGTGCACACTTGATTTGTAACTCGCTTGGCTGAACTCTAACACCTGGCTTTCAAAGATGGAGAAGTAGTAAGCGAAAGACTCTCAGCTGAACTTTGTGTACCTGTGTTTTATTTAATCGCTGGTTCCTTGTCCGCCCATGTGACTCCTGTATACGGGTGTCTGCAACAAATCACCCGTAAGGAGCAGCAGAACACAGGCAGGCTAGTGAAAAGTAAAAGACACTGCACCACTAAGGAGAACAGCTAGTAGTGATCTTCGCAAGAGGGGATAGTAAAAGGAATTTCACACTTATCTCTGTGACAGCCATGACCTCTTTTGCTTCACTACAGAGAACCACCTGTACTGCAGTGCTTACCACTCTGCTGTTACCTAACAGAAGCCGGTCCCGAGGCAGGGCAAATGCTCTAGTGGCAGAAAGCATCTGTAAGACCACCTAGGCTAAAAGAAGTATCTTCCCCCACCCGCCATTCCACTCCAGCCTGAGAGGAAGGCTGCAATGAAACCTACTCATATTGGTCATTATCTCACGGGATGAAGTTAAAGCTTTCTCTTCATAATCAACTTTTTGGATTCACTCCCTAAGTATGAGAAATAATATTGAAATTGAAATGAGGATAACTCAGATTGTTTGGGCTATAATGTAATAATCTAGTAACTTTTCTAAGATATTTGTTTGTAAAAGGACAATAACACATCTTGTCTTACAACATCAGAGTCACCACTGTCAATATCTGCCTCAACACTTGATTAATAAACACTTAAACCACCAGTAACAGCTGATGGCAGTAACTGCTTACAGTTGAAGTTTTATAATTTCTGGAACCCAGAAAGATAGTATAGGGGCTCATCCTCATCTTTAATTTTACTGATACAAGTCAGAGTGGTCAAATGACCCAAAACTAGCCACAGTCAGAATAGCCACATTCTTTACTGTAGGGTTGCAAGCTTTTGCTTCCCTAGCAAAGGAAATAACTAGTAACAACATACGACTAGTGAGTTTCAAAATTTCCAGATAGATTTGAGACATTTTGGTCGACTTTGACATTTGGAATGGCCATTGAGTTAACATAACTGCATCCAAATAATGCTTTCATTCATGTTGCTCATCATAAAACATATTTGATTTGTGAGATTTCGGTTCAAATCAGGCTGTCCATCACTTATCCCTTCTAAGTTAATGAAGGGGAGAGATCAGAGGATAAGATAAAGCTGATCCTGTAAGAAAAATGAGACTGCTTATGTTCTGAAGTCTCTATCTCCTGCAACAGGATGGTTTCTCAACTTTCCACTTCAACAAGGCTGATGTGCCTACATTCAATAACCTCCCTTTATATTCTCTAGGGTACCCAAAGAGTAAAGGTAGGCTGAAAACTGATACCAAAATGGTAAGGAGAGGAAAAGCGCTTTTCAGCATCTACCACTATCAAGAAGGGAAAAGAATAGCAAGGCTAAAAATACCTCATCTGCTCCTCCAAGATAGAAAATTTTGCCCTAGAATGTACCTTGCTTCTAATACTCATCTCTTTCTTCTGCCTCCTGCCTCCAAGCTCACAGTAACAAGAACTGTCCATCATGTCCATTTAAGGACAGTAGGTCTGAATGAATGAATTTGAAGAGGTTTTATTCTCATGCAGAACAAAACATTAGAGCACATAGTATGGTAAACAGATCACATCTTTCCTCCTACAGCACCCTTTCTAGATTTTCAACAAAGGTAGCTGCCAAGCCACAGCTGTGTAGCATTTCTGATTGTGGTCTTCAGAAGAAATTCACCACCACACATCATTTTCAGCCATGCATCATAATTCTTGTGCTGCCACAACAGAATTTCATTTCTTTTTAATTATAAGATAAACGAGTAAGTCCCTTTAAGTCAACATTACTTTACCTACCTATTTAAATTACATCTTAAAATTTGCAAACAGGAAACCTTAACCTTATTGACTGAATAAATCCAAACATATATACAATATATAAACTGTTTTCCAAAGAAAATGCTAGCTAATCACTGCTGATACAATTTAGTACTTTTTTTTTAGTTAGGAGGACATATTCCTACATTTTTTATGTAAATAAATATATAGCTTAACAATGACATTAATAAAAGCATCAACTTTTCCAATTTTATATAATGTTCTTAAGTAAGTTCTCAACATTTCTTCACTCATTAAAATTTAACCAGTTATTTCTCAGTCTATCTTTGAACTGAGACCAGAATTTATTGAAAAGAGAAAGCAGCATTTTATTAAATACAAAACTTTTCTTCCTAACACTATAAAACCCAAAGTAAATAAGGGTGATATCTCTGGTTGAAATAAATTTTTACCAAAAATACTGCTCTCCAGATTTCAAGAAGTTCTAACTCTCATCTTCCCATGCATAACTTTTATCAATAAATTAGAAAAATGAAGCCAAAATTGTTTACAGTTTTGCATCTTTCAGTTACTTAAATCAACAATATTCGAATGAATGTATCGATTTTTCTAATCAATTCACGTGGTTCCTTATTATCTATTGCAGAAGTAGTCACTAAAAGATGTATTGGTGTTTTAATAGTCAGTTTTCAACTGAAGAGATAACTACTGCCATCAACAGTCAGCTGTCTTCAAAGTACAAATAACTAATATATACTGCCTAAATTATATCTAATTGAAGTTATACTAAGGTCTAAACTTGTTCTAGGATTGTGATTCTAGATGACAAACAAACATTTTCAAATAAAATTGATTCAAATAAACCTATATATCAGATACCAGATGTTTCTCCTCCTGGTTTTAGGCTACCCACTGGCAATTTATCACATTGCACGTACTGAGCTGTCACACTGGTTTTGCACTTACCAGGACAGTAGCTATATTATTGGGAAATGCCTTTGCAAGGATTGAAAACGACGCTGTAATTGCTGCTGCAAAACTTATTGCATCCATTGCTCTTACTAAAAAGCAAAAAATAATGAACATTGGTCCGCTTGGCAACATGTCCAGCATTCTGAAAAAAAAAAAAATCCCAACAGTAAATGCAGCTCTCTCAGGATGCAAGGAGTCATCTGCTAAAGCCCTGGGAGCATCATTTCCTATCATTAAAGGACACAGCTACAAGACAGTTAATGCTTTCTATTACCACATATTTTTGAATGAGATTGTTGAAATCATTTAAACTCTACCGAACAATTTCTGGCACTATTCCCCTTTTCCCCTTTGTTTGGCAGTGGAAATAGCATGAAGAAAAACTAACCTGTGAAAAACTCTAGTGCCATCTTCTGTTGAATTTCGTATCTTTTTCAAGCACCTGTGCAAGGAGTCTGATGCAATACATTACAGCTACCTAATAAGAGGTTCCTTTCTTGGTTTGCTAGAATGAGAGACTCAGGCTCTTCAGCTGCCAAGCAAAGTTTCCCAACTGCACTCCATATTATTAAGACAAGAGAAGTTAAAAACTTATGCGGAAATATTTCCTTTATTGCTGCACTCTGACAGGGTTCTCACTGTTTGTGAACTACATTAGTTTTTTAAATACATAGAACCTTCCTCCTCTGCTTTCAAAGAAGTGAACAGACTCTGAAACCTACTGAAAGGGAGAAGTGTTCACTCTGCTTTAAAACGCGTAGATAAA
Source organism: Serilophus lunatus (assembly GCA_013399895.1). NCBI lineage: Eukaryota > Metazoa > Chordata > Aves > Passeriformes > Eurylaimidae > Serilophus > Serilophus lunatus. Next base: position 527,118 of record VXBA01005864.1, on the reverse strand, counting down.
AACTAAAGATGTAAAAAGACCTAACCAACACACAAGAGCTGCCCAAGAGTTTCTAGTTTTGTTGTGTGTCCATCTTTTCATAAGAATAAAACTGATCAGAAGACATGCAACGAAACCAAGCACCAAAAATTACTCACCCAAACAGAATGGTCACACATCCTGAAACAAACATCCCTGCCACAAACATGAATTTTGCTCCAATATGTGTAAGCTGTAAATTAAATAACATTTTTACATGTTAGCATTTCAAGGAAAGATAAAAAATCTTCCAACATAAGTTCCTGTTAAGAAATCAAAACATTATGGGCACTTTTTGGCACATGTAACTAAAAGATCTGTGCTCCTGTTGATGTGAAAGGCTGAGTGAAAGGACAACCTTTATGCAATACTGAATCTAAAAATACTCTGTACAGTTAAGTGACTTGACCCAGTTTTCAGAATGGTCAAGACAATGCTGCAGTTAACTATGTCACAGCAGCATGCTGCAGCTTCTGCAGAGCACCAGGTTACAGCAGCATTCCTCATTATAAACCAACAGAAAGTAATGCATTCCCCCTCCAGCACCATCACTGAGGCAAGGCCAGCAATACCTGTCACGTGTATGGCTAAGGAGAGTCAATAGAAGTCGATTTTAAAGTAAATTTATCACTACTTTTAATAGCACAAAGCTTTGGCAGGGGAAGCACAGTAGCTTTGGGCCTCTCCATTCACTACCAAAGAAAGGAGCCCCCCACCTTCCTTCATTCCAGACTGTTATCACCAAAGTGAAGGACAATGGGAGGCACACCATAAAGCTGACTCAATCCCGTAACAAAGTACAATTGAACTTCTAACTACATGCTGCAACTTCCCCTGAAGAAAATATGTATTTCAAATTCCTTTTTTTTTTCAGGCCTGGACAAAGTTCCTTCCTTTCAGGTATTATTACTAAAGCTCATATTTTCCTGAGTTTCACCAAAACTCTCAGGATCTCTGATTGCTGCACTGTCCACATCTACTGACGCTCACTTTAGCTGTCTGCAGTGAGGATGGCATGCTCACTTTCTCCCCTGCCAAGTACTTGGTGAGGGGTTGTGCCACAGTTGAATGCTATCACAGGCACCAAGACTTAGCAATGGCACTTGTGTGACACTTTGATGAGCCACCTCACCATCAAAGAAAAGCAGTCACCACAGGGTCAGCAAAGAGGCTGTCCAGCCAAAGACAGAGAAGATTTTGATTCTGCAGTAGCCTCAACTTAGGGTATGATCCTGAGCAGCCCTAGCCAATAATGCACAGACAGCAGTGCTCCAGCACATAAACAAACTGTTATATGATCTATTTGTAATTTCTCCAACATGAGAAAAATCCTGCATCTGTAGGAAAACTTGCAAGAAAAGTTGCAAGAACTGGAGACATTCATCTCATATTATGTAATACTATATAATGCAGTTGAAGGGTAAACTGAATTAAGCAGCAGAGAATGATAACAGGAGGAAATGTTAAAAAACAAACAAACAAAAAGACAACATACCAGAAAAGAAGGGGTGCAGCTAACAAAAACAAAAAACCTTAAGATTGTCCACAAAGGCAAACAGATCATATACATAAGTGCAACTAAAAAAATGGGGAGTAGGAGAAAGTTGTTAACAAAAACTAGAATTGATTAGCAGATTAAAGCAAACATAACAGTTAACCAGAGGAAAAAAGCTACATGTCCATCACCCTTTGTTACCCTCAAAAACCACACAAGAGTACTGACAAGATTTACATCAGATTCAGACTGACTGGTCAGACTCCAGTGAGTGCAGACGTAAGCCTGCAGGAGTGCTACTGAAGAGACATATTTTTCTCAGCCTTAAAGAATTGTCTTCATGTACCAACCTGTGTCATCACAGAAATAAGATACAGCTTCAATTATACTTACATATTTTCCCCAGATTAAAGAAGAGAAGAAATTGAAAAACGCAAAACATCCAAAAATCAGGCCAACAATGGTGTTACTGGCACCCTTTTTTTCTGCCTGCAAAAAATGTTCACAACCACTTAAAGATGCAGTCATTCTTGAGTAAATAATATTCATGCTGTGTACATTTAATTTTTTTAAATCATCAATGCAGCTAGAAAGCAATTTTGTTTCTCAAATGCAGTAGAGGCTCATACAGTAACAATATAGCAATGTAAAGATAAGTTGCACTTCTAATATGTAATTAAGGGAAAGGCAATGTTCATTCTCCAGCAAATGGAAAAAGGTGTTATTTGCAAGGTGGCTTCAACTGGTGTGCAGTGGTTCCAGCTATGGAGCTTTGGTCCCTTGCATGGTGAGAGGGCAGTAAATGGAGATATCTGCTAATTATCTTACTGTAACATGCCTCCCCATAGCAAGCACTAGACGTGTTTTTTTACTTACTCAGTGGGCAAAATAAACTTACTTGGGCACAAGTAGTACATAGGAATATTTAGAGAAAAAAAAACACATTTCTTTGCAAATACTTGGGAACAATTTGGTCATGACCATTTTTTTCATCCTGTGGTTAAACGTTGTGTTCACTCAATATAAGCAGATTTTTTTTTCCTAGAGTTGCTTGGTCAAGAAGTTAATACAGTTAAGGATGACCAGCATGCGTTAACAGAGAGACAGCAATAAATAAAAAGTCATTGGGTGGCTCAGGCACTGAAATGCAAGTCAGAACATTGGCAAAGTTTGCTCTCAGCTCTCAAAACTACTATGGAACCCTAAGAAAAGAACTATTTTACGTCTTCAAGAACCCACTTCAATTTCTATCACACATCATTAGTTTGCTGTCTCTGCAGTCACAGGGATATTAGTCCATGGACATGATCAAGGTCACCATCATATACACTCAGTCTATGCCAACATCAGGCTGTCACTGAATTCCCAGAACTGAAAAGTCTTAACTTGGAGTTTACAGCCATAAAGGTCCCATGGAACTCAAGATACTTTTAAAAGTTTCATGCAAAAAAGTAAAGAGTAGCTAGTTGTTTGTTTACCTCTGAAGGGAAAAAGGGTCCCAGGATTGAGTAGCATATCGTTGAACTGAAGTTCATAGAAGCTGCCGCAGCCATAGTAAATAGCTGTTCTCTGGTAAACCGCCTTGATTCCCCACCAACAGCTTCTGACACACCATCGTCTAAAAAACACAAAACATAAACAATAACGAAGTATTATTCCCTTGACAGGGGAGACCAGTTTACAAATCAGGTTGGAAAACTGAACCCCGCACACAACTCCTACTCTCCCGGCTCTGAGAACTCACTCAAGCCGCGCCGCTTTTTCCCTGGAGCAGGAGCGCGGACTGTGCCGCGCGGGCGGGACCTGCCCGGAGCGGCGCCTGCAGCCGCCCCCAGCCCACCCAGCCCCGGGGCGCTCGGGGCGCAGCACTGCGCTTCACACTCGGGGGGACCTGCCCCCATCCCCCGCGCTCCCGTTCCCGTTCCCTTTCCCTTTCCCGTCCTGACCGCAGCGTGCGGAACCCGCAGAGCAGCGGGCCCCTCCGGGCCGTGCGGGCGGAGAAACGCGGGGCGCCCCCGGCTCCCACCTGGGGGCTGCTCGCTGCCCGCGCCCTCCGCCGCCCGGCTGCCCATGGGGAAGGAGCGCCGCGCCCGCCCCGTGTGGCGGCGGCCGCGGGCTGACCGAGCACCGGGGCCAGCGCCAGCCCTGCCGCCGGCACTGAGCATGCCCGGCCTGCGGGAGCGGCCGCTGGCCCCGCCGGGCACGGAGCCCAGCGCTGCTCCCAGCGGGGTGGGCTGTGCGCCCGGGCGGGGAGAGAGCGCCGC